>PVIY010029406.1:0-25413 GCA_004026745.1 Myrmecophaga tridactyla
AAAAAGGTCACAAGCATGGAGGCCATGCTTCACATATGCCCAAATGTAGACCAGACAGAACCTATTCAGTTTATGAACAGTCTGTTGATAGAAGATGAGGGCAGTCTTCTTCGAGATATAATCAAGACAGGGTCCACCCACTATGACCACACCGGGGGGCCACTCGGGGCTCCCCGCAGTCACGGCTGCCCTCCCACTGCATGAGCCACAGAGCCAGAGCCGCAGCCTGAGCCCCACTGCACCCAGAGCTGCCGGGACCTTGGCTTCTGGAGTTACAGTGAATAATGACATCATCAGAGTTTTTAATGGGATGAAAGTAAGGAAATTTTCTACACAAAAGGAGATAAAAAAGAAAAAGAAAGCAGTTCTCTTCCATTTAAGCGATGACAAAAGACAAATGATTGTGGAGGAAGCAAGGATGACGCAGGTGATACTGACCGGGACCCCTACGCATCTTCTGTGAAGCTGCTACGTTTGAATGATTGCTGGTATGCTTTGTGTGCTGCCACATAGGAAACAAAAGAGCCTAAGAAAGAAGACCCAGTATTTGTATTCTGGGGTCCTGAAAATGCACCTTTAAAAAGCAAGATAATTTATGCTAGCTCGAAAGATAACATTAAAAAGAAATTTACAGGTATTAAACATGAGTGGCAAGTAAATGGCTTGGATGATATTAAGGCCCACTCAATACTTGAAGAGAAATTGGGATGTAATGTAGTCTTTTCACTTGAAGAAAAACCCTTACAAAATGACAGTCAGGTGCCATCTGGATTGTTAGGAGCTTCCATGCTCCAGCTTAGTCAATTGGAATAGTATTAGTTTTTTTCTCTCCCAACGCAATGAATGAAAGAGATATCATTTATTTCAGTAACATGTGAGTGATGGCCATTGGATTATTTAATAGGCTATTTTTATGTCAAACCCAAGAAATGCCTTCCCATCATACATTAGCCAAAACAATTGGTTATATGCCTCCCTTGCAATCAGCACTACAATGCATGTGATTGTCAACATGAATAGCTTAGAATATAGCAAAGGGTAAGCTAACTAAATGCCTTGAAAGTATTATCCACTGGTCAGATGGTAAGCTTTTTTCAGTATTATTTATAGTTGCACTTGATTGCAGTTTTGTGAGGCTCTGGGGATTCATACACAGCACCTGCCTTGGTAAGCCTATTTTTGTGACATGGCAATACGGATATAACACTATGCACTGAAAGCGTTTTTTTATAATGAGTTTAAACACCACCCCCTAAAGGAATGCCAATTTGTTGTGTTAACTTTGTCATCAACTTAATTCTGGTACCTCAGTGTTCATTCCTGTTACATGCATATTTTCTGAAAAGAAATACTGTTGTTAATGCCTTTTTGTTTCCCATTGAGCGTACACTACTGAAAAAGTGTAGGGGTTTTATGTTCGCCATGTGAATCTTGCAGCACTAAAGATATTCTGAATATCAATCATAATGGCAATTTCTGTATAAAAGAGCCTTAAATGGAACATTGTTTTTGAGGTCAATCTCTCCCCACCCTCACAAAAATGGCCACATTACAATAAAAACTGTGGCATATTAAAAAAAAAAGATATAATCAAATATAGTCAATACAGAACTTGAAAGAATTCCTGGACAATAGCAAACTGTCAAAAAAATTTTCAAATGTTCTTCCTTAAATCTCAGTCTTCTTCAATCCTTCAGTCTGTTTTGTCCAGTTGTAAACACACATTAATTTTCAAACTGTTATGTCAGACACTGAAGTGAGAAGGAAATATCTGTTTTCAAATAGTTCAAGATCTCTGTGGCCGTGAGACTTCAAGTTGGTCCCCAGTGATCTTTGCCTCCTGAGAGTCATGCCTTTCCACTCCCTGTTTAATAAGAATTGGCTTATGTGAATAGAACATGCTAGAAGTGACAGTATGTGACTTCTGAGACAGCATGTGACTTCAAAGACATTGCCTTTTTGCCTTGCTCTCCTGGGTCATTTGTTCTGGAGGACACAAGTTGTCATTACATGAGGACATATGCAGCCTGGGGGAGTTTCACATGGAGAGGAACATCCAACACCAGCTTGCCATTGTATGAGTACACCATCTTGGAAGCAGATCCCTCAGCCCCAGTCGAGCCTCCATATGATTGCAGCCTGAGCGGACATCATGACTGCAACCTATGGGAGATTCTATGTCAGAACTGTTGAACCAAGTAGTGCTTAAATTCCTGATGCACAGAAACTGTGAGATATCATAATTTGTTATTTAGGCCACTAGATTTTGGGATAATTTGTTATACAGCAATAGATAATTAAAATAATCTCAATTTTAACAATAATGGGAACCCGTGCTGGTTTGAAAGGAAGTATGCCCCCTAGAAAAGCCATGTTTTAATCAAAATCCCATTTCATAAAGGTAGAATAATCCTTATTCAATACTGTATGTTTGAAACTGTAATCAGATCATCTCCTTAGATGAGGCGATTTAGTCAAGAGTGGTTGTTAAACTGGATTAGGTGACGACATGTCTCCACCCATTTGGGTGGGTCTTGATTGGTTTATTGGAGTCCTATAAAAGAGGAAGCATTTTGGAGAAAAGAGATTCGGAGAGAGCAGAGAATGCTGCAGCACCACGAAGCAGAGTCCACGAGCCAGCAACCTTTGGAGATGAAGAAGGAAAATGCCTCCCGGGGAGCTTCATGAAACCGGGAGCCAGGAGGGAAGAAGCAAGCAGATGACACCGTGTTCGCCAGGTGCACTTCCAGCTGAGAGAGGAACCCTGAACTTCATCAGCCTTCCTGAACCAAGGTATCTTTCCTTGGATGCCTTAGATTGGACATTTCTATAGACTTGTTTTGATTGGGACATTTTCTTGCCTTAGAACTGTAAACTAGCAACTTATTAAATTCCCCTTTCAGAAGCCATTCTGTTTCTGGTATATTGCATTCCAGCAGCTAGCAAATTAGGACAGAACCCATAGGAGTTTATTAAACAAAAGTACATTTATTTTGTAAATAAGTTTGGCAAGAAATATCCTTTTTTAGTCCACAAAGCTATTTCTAGAGAGCATTGTTAGTTTTGTGTAATGTACAGACTAACAGGCAATACAGGAAATATTACAGGAAAGAGGTCAGACAAGTTTGGGAAGTGCTAGGTGAAGCAAAGTTGAACAGACTTGTCTGTGGCAGGATTTCCTTTCTTCATGAAGCTAATGTATGTCATGAATCTGTAAGAGAAGGGTATTATACGCAGCATTTTCCAAACTTATTCAATCAAGGCACCCTTCTTTCAGAGATGATCTAATGAGACCAGAATTTGTGGAACATATTTAGGACACTCAGCCAAAGAGAAATGACCCACGGGATACAACCTTTTCAACGCAGCACAACTCCCGGCATCCTGTTGTAAATTTTGTCATTCAGCCCCTCAGAGATGGTTATCTCTGTTTCAGGTACACAGAACAAATAGAAGTCAATATTTTATCAAGTTATGGCTTAAAGGCAGGTATAAAAAGAGCATAATGAAAGTCCTTCAAGAAAATAAGAGAGATCATGAAACTTTAGGAATGGGGAGATTTTCCTAGCCAGCACTAAAAATGCAGAAGCTATAAAAGACAGTCATTTAAATTTGTATTCTTTCTTTGAAAAAACATTATATTCTTACAAAATAAAAGAAAAGGATTGTCATAATTAAACATTTTCATATGGTTAAAAAATCGTAAGTTAATAGAAAGAGATAGATTAGAAAATATGAATAGTTTCAATTTAGAGGGTTATGAATAGAGAGTAATATTTATAATCGAAAGCACTCTTACAAATTGACCAAACAGAAAAAAATAACCCAATAAAACAAATGCAAAAAGACGTGAGGAGGCGATTCCTACAAAAGTGGAAATCCTAAAGGCTCAAAACCATTTGAAAAGATGCTCAAACTCATATGTAGTCAGAGAAACGTAAATTAAAGTTCAATGAGATGCTAATTTACACCCACCAGACCAGAAAAAAATTTTTTTAATTCACCTAAAAATAGTACCTATTACTGGGGGAACTGTGGAGAGAAAGAAACCCTCCTATTTTGTTTGATGTAAATGTAAATTGTTTCAGCTCTTTTAAGAAAGAAATCTGACGCCATCTTTTAAAATAAAAAACATGCAAGAAGGGTGGCCCACGGTGGCTCAGCAGGTAAGAATGCTCGCCTGCCATGCCCGAGGACCCGGGTTCGATTCCCGGTGCCTGCCCATGTTTTTTTTAAAAAAAAAAAATGCAAGGAGCCATCAAACGCCTGTGGAATCAATCCTAGACAAATAAAAGCACTCGTATATAAAGATTAATTCACAAGGATGTTTACTGCAAAATTGTTCAATAATAAAGTAACTGAGAATGGAGTGGATGCTCATCAAACAGGGAATGATGATAAATTATGGTGTTTGCCACCATGGTGTATTACACGGTCATTAAAGAGCACACTTTGGAAAATGGGGGAAAAAAACAAAAGCATACCTTGGGACTGGAGGAATTTCAATAAGGTATCATTCAGTGAGAAAACAAAGGTTCAGAAACTATGTGTAGTTTTGTATCAGTTAGTTATCACTGCAAACTAAACCACTCCAATACTCCCTGGCTTAAAGAATAAGCATTTATTATAGCTCCTGAATCTGTGGGTTGACTGTGTATCTCTGCTGCTGGGATCTTGGCTAGGCTTACTCGTGTGTCTGTGTCAATGGAAGGGTAGCTGGACTGGCTGGTCTAGGATGGCTTTGGATGGGTCCATTTGGCTCTGCTTCAGCGTACTGCTTGTCCTTCGGTAGGCTAATCCCAGCACAGTTCTAACAGCAAGGCCGAGGCTCAGAACCAGTACAAAGTCACATTTCCTTCATTCTTTCAGCCAAAAAGCATGTGATAAGGGAAGTCCAGATTCAAGGAAGAAGAAAGTAGACCCCACCTTCTTGTGGGAGAAGCTACAAAGTCACAATGCTGAGTGTGGACATAAGCAGAGGGGAGAATTAGGGACATTTTCTCAGTCAATTTACCTTAAATATTATCTAATTTTGCATCAATCACACCCCCCTCCAAAGGATCCCTTTATATGTGTATGTGTGAATATAAAGTATATATATATAGTTAATATATTTTATTGTGAAATTAAACATATATACAAAAAAGTAATACATTTCAAAGTGCATTGTAATAATCAGTTATAGAACAGATTTCAAAGTTTGGTATGGGTTACAGTTCCACAATTTCAAATTTTTCCTTCTAGCTGCTCCAAGATACTGGAGACTAAAAGAAGTATCAATGTAATGATTCAGCAGTCATACTCATTTGATAAATCCTATCTTCTTTGTCATAACTCCTCCTTCTCCTTTGATCTCTCTCCCACTCTTTTAGGGGTATTTGGGCTATGCCCACTCTAACTTTTTCATATTGGAAAGGGCTATTGATAATAGTGGATAGGGGGATGGAACTAGTTGATATTCTGGAGAGGCTGGCCACTCTGGATTTCAGGATTTATCTGACCTAGGAACCCATTTGGAGGTGGTAGGTTTCTGGAAAGTAATCATAGTACATGAAACTTTTGTAGAGTCTCAGATAGGGCCCTAGCTGTACTTTAGGTTGACAGGAATGGTTTTGATTGGGGATTGGTAAACCATGATAAATGGCAATATCTAGCTGAAGCTTGTGTAAAGGTACCCTTCAGAATAACCTCTTGACTCTATTTCAACTGTTTTAGCCACTGATACCTTATTTTCTTACATTCCTTTTTCCCCTTTTGGTCAGGAAGGCATTGTTGATCCCACGGTGCCAGGTCCAGGCTCATCCCTGGGATTCACGACCCACGTTGCCAGGGAAATTTTTACCCCAGGTGTCATATTTCACGTAGGGGGCATGGTAATGATTTTGCTCGCAGAGCTGGACTTAGGAGAGAGAGAAGCCACACCTAAGAGGTTCTCTCAGACATGACTATAGGTAAGCTTAGCTTCTCTGCTACATGAATAAGCTTTACAAGAATAAGCCTCAAGATCAAGGGCTTGGCCTATTGACTTGGAAGTCCCTAATGTTTGAGACAGTATCAGAGGTTTCCCCAGTGGTAAAGCTTAATAGTTCCATATTTTTTCTCCCATCCCTCAAGGGACTTTGCCAGTACTTAAAAAAAAATTTTTTTTTAATAATTGTGAAATATAAAATACATACAAAAAAAAGCAGTAAATTTCCAAGTACTTTTAACAAATAGTTACAGAACAGATTTTAAAGTTTGATATGGGTTACAGTTCCATAATTTTTTGTTTTTTCTTCTAGCTTCTCCAAGACACTGGAGCCCAACAGAGTTATCAATATAATGGTTCAGCAGTCATACTCATGTGTTAAATCCTATCTCCTCTGTTATACTCCTCCTCTTTAAATAACACATATACATAAAACAATAAATTTCGAAGTACATTGCAACAGTTAGTTGTAGAACAGATTTCAGAGTTTGGTGTGTGTTACAATTCCAGAATTTTAGATTTTTATTTCTAGCTGCTCTCTCATTTGTTAAACCCGACCTTCTCTGTATAACTCCACCATCACCTTTGATCTTTCTCCCGCTTTTTAGGAGTATTTGGACTATGCCCATTGTAACTTTTCTCATATTGGAAGCAGCTGTCAATAATATGGAATAGGGGAATGAAACTAGTTGATGTTCTGGAAAGGCTGGTCTTTCTCTGCACTTCAGAATTTGTCTGGCCCGGGAACCCATCTGGAGGTTGTAGGTTTCTGGAAAGTTCCTTTAGTGCATGGAACCTTTGTAGAATCTTATATAATGCCCCAGGTGTTCTTTAGGATTGGCAGGAATGGTTTGGCTGGGGGTTGGCAAGTTATGATAGGTAGCAATATCTAACTGAAGTGTGTATAACAGTGACCTCCAGAGTCGCCTCTTTTTTTTTTTTTTAATTTGCATATGGGCAGGAGGCACCAGGGATCGAACTCCAGACCTCCAGCATGGCAGGTCGGAGCTCTGCCTGCTGAGCCACGGCAGCCACCCTCCAGAGTCGCCTCTTGACTCTCTTTGAACTCTCTCAGTCACTGACACCTTATTCATTATACTTCTATACCCTCTTTTTGTTGGGATTTCATTGTTGATCCCATGGTGCTGGGGCCAGCTTCATCCCTGGGAGTCATCTCCCATGCCACCAGGAGACTTTCACCCCTGGATATCATGTCCCACTTGGGGGGAGGGCAATGGTTTCACTTGCAGAGTTGGGCTTAGAGAGAGAAAAGACATATCTGAGCAACAAAAGAGGTCCTCGGGAGGTGACTCTTAGGTATACCTATAGGTAGACTAAGCTTTTCCACTACATACATAAGCTTCACAAGAGCAAGTCTCAAGATCAAAGGCTTCGTCTATTGATTTGAGTGTCCCTATTGTTTAACACAGTACCCAGGGTTTCCCCAATGGGAAAGTTTAATAATTCCATATTTTTTCTCCCATCCCTCAAGGAACTTTGCCAATACTTTTTGATTACGTGCTTAATATATTTGGAGTGTATCCAGGCATTACATTAAACTCTATGGGATTAAAAGCTCTCATTCTTATTCTGGGCTCCCTGTGTTTGGATTATTTAAGTGATCTATCCAGACAGGTTGAGTTAGATTATGTGCTACAGAAAATTTAGGTTCTGGACAAACTAAAACTTTTCTTCCTTTTGTGTCAAAGAGTAGATGAAGTTCTAAAATTCAGACAATGTCTTCCTTACTTCTGTATTCTGAATTATGTCAGTCCCCACCTAATGATTGGCTTCGCTCTTATCTCTAAATACCAGTTTGTACATATTTAACATAGTCTCTCAAAATCTAGATATAACAACTACCATTCTGGACTAAATGTGACTGCTATAAGAGCTTACAATCTAGGCCCCAGTTTTCTTATAAGTATTTTCTAAATGAGATCATACAATTATTTGCTCTTTTGTTTCTGGCTTATTTTGCCTCATCAAATGTCCCACAGGTTCATTCACATCGTTGCATGCCTACCTATAGGAATGCTTTTTGTAGCAGCACTGTGTTTGATCATGTGCTTTTACCATCGTTTGCCAATCTACTTCTCAGTCAATGCATCTTTCAGCCACCTCCATCTACTGGGCCTCATGTATAATGTTTAAAGCCAATAGCCCATCAACACTCTCAATTTTAGATAATTTCATTGTTCCCAAGAGAAAGATAGCCAATAAACACACCCTCACCAAGTAGAAAATCCAAATCTCCCCCAACTCCTACCCCTCCCCCCTTTATGTACCCCTGATATTGCCACAGTACTGTTGATGTTTTCCTGTTAAACACAGCTCATAGCATGCAATTACATTTTCCCCCTATACCTCCAAATTATACACTTATTGTATAAGATTCATACTTTTGCAGTAGTTCATGCAAGAACTTATTTATATTTGTAGTGTTAATTGGTGGAACACACGAGTCTATACAACCCTTTCAATCATGTTCACTTATAGACCCATTAGTGAACCGCTTTCCCTTACAATTAAGTTCAACCTCATTAGCAAACTGTTCAACCACTTCAAGCTTCTGTGTATCTCTAAGTCCCCTACATTGTGTATTATAAGACTCTGATTTTACTCTTACCATAGCCATAAAAGTGGGATCATACAGTAGCTATCCTTTGTGTCAGCTTTGCCAATACTTTTTTTTTTTTTAATTTGCATATGGGCAGGAGGCATCAGGGATCGAACTCCAGACCTCCAGCACGGCAGGTCGGAGCTCTGCCTGCTGAGCCACGGCAGCCACCCGCCAATACTTTTTAATTATCTGCTCGACATACCCTGGGATGTATACGAGTATGCATTAAGCTATACGGAATTACAAGTCCTCATTTCCATTCTGGGCTCAAGTGTTTTGTTTGTTTAAATGAGCTCTCCAGACAGGTTGAGTTAGATTATGTGCTACAGAGAATTTAGGTTTTGGACAAAATAAGCCTCTCTTCCTTTGGTCTGGATATATTTTTGTATGCTAACGAATGGAAGAGAGAAAATATGGTTGAGAGCATAGGAAAATATAAATCACGCAAATACTAACCAAAGAAAGTTGGTGTAGTGCTATTAATAGCCAAAAAAATGGACCTAAAACATTACTAGAAATAGAGAGTAGCTCACGTTGAAAAGTGGTTCAGTTCGCCAGGAGTATTTGCAATTTTAAACTTTTGAAAAATCAGGTTCTAATAAGTTTATCATCATCTCAGAATAGTATTTCCTTGGGGCAGAGGACACTATGGGTTATTGGAGAGGACAGCGGAAGAGAGAGGCAATCAAAAGGAAAATAAGGAAAACAAAATAAAATACTATATTAAAAATCCATATTATGTCTGAAATATCATATTTTTGCATTTAGGAAAATATATATATTTAATATTTTAAAGTGGTTAGTTGAAGAGATATGAGTGTTGAAGCATTTAACTCCTTGTCATTGGTTATTTGAATAAGGTTCTTAGGGTAAGACGCAATGGTTCAGGGATGATCATTTTCAAGTTGATTTTGAAACCAGTATTTGATTTATATTTTGCATCCATTTTTTTTCTCTTAGGAGTTAAAAGAAGGCCCCATGGCTTTGAATATGGAATCATTTAAAAACATTTTCATGAAGTACCTTTTATATATGTTATATGTTTAATTCTTGTGCAATTTAAATGTATTAAATACACATGCACAGTTCAAATAATAATATTATTAATAATAATTTCACAACTGCTACCTAGTTTAAGAAATAATATTACAAGTAGCTTCTATGGTGCCTTTCCCCATTCTGTTCCTTCCCTCTCCCACAGAAATAACAGCCACTATCCTGACTTTTGTGTAATTATTCCTTTACTTTTCTTCATATTTTTATAACCTATATATGTACTTCTAAGCAATATGTTGTGTAGTTTTTTTTGCCTTTTTTCGAATTTTATGTAAATGGAATTATATGCATTCTTTTGCTTAACAGTATATTTTTGAGATTATTCATGTTGTATAGCTGAAGTTTATTCAATATATTGTTATTTAGTTTCCCATCATATGAACGCAGCATGATTTATTCATTTTAGTTTTTTTCCCTATTTCTTTTGCTATTAAGAGCACCTTTACTATAAACATTCTTGAACATGTCTCCTGGTGTACATGTGCATGTTTCTCTAGGTTGTATCCCTAGTGTAGAGTTGCTAGGATCTAGGATATGCACATGTTGAACTTTATTAGCTAATGTCAATCTACTTTTTCAAAGTGTGTGTACTAATTTACACTTTCACCAGCAGTAGATGAGAATTCCCATTCTTCTGCATCCTCCCTAATACTTAATATGATCAGACTTCAAGTTTTTTTTCAATATGGTGGATATAATGACTGATGAGTTTGAATATTGTTCTAGTTTGTTAGCTGCCGGAATGCAATATACCAGGGACGGAATGGCTTTTTAAAACGGGAATTTAATGAGTTGCTAGTTTACAGTTCTAAGGCCGAGAAAATATCCCAATTTAGCAAGTCTATAGAAATGTCCAATCTAAGGCATCCAGGGAAAGATACCTTGGTTCAAGAAGGCTGATGAAGTTCAGGGTTTCTCTCTCAACTGAGAAGGCACATGGCGAACAGGGTCAGGAAAAGTATGTGGTGAACATGGCATCATCTGCTAGCTTTCTCTCCTGGCTTCCCTTCACAAAGCTCCCCAGGAAGCGTTTTCCTTCTTCATTTCCAAAGGTTGCTGGCTGATGGACTCTCTGCTTCTCGTGGCTATGTCATTCTGCTCTGCTCTCTCTGAATCTCTCTCATTCTCCAAAATATTTCCTCTTTTATAGGACTTCAGAAAGTAATTAAGACCCATCCAAATGGGTGGAGACATGCATGCAGCTAATCCATCTTAACAACCACTCTTTATTAAATCACATCTCCAGGGAGATGATCTAATTACAGTTTCAAACATACAATACTGAATAGGGATTAGAAGAAACTGCCTTTACAAAATGGAATTAAGATTAAAACATGGCTTTTCTAGGGTACATACATCATATCAAACCAGCACACATATCTTTTCATATGTTTATTGGCCATTGGTGTATTCTCTGCTATAAAACGTCTTTAACCCATTTCTCTACTAGGCTGTTTATCTTTTTATTCTCTATTATGTGTATTGATGAAAAGACATTGTTAATTTTAATGTGGTTGAAATTATCATTATTTTTCTTAATAGTATGCATTTTTTATATCTTGAAGAAATTCTTCCTATTCAGAGGTTGTCTTAGTTTGCCTGGTCTTCTATGACCAATACCACAGTGGTTGGCTTAAAAACAGGGATCTTAAAAAACAAACAAACAAACAAACAAAAACTAAAGTTTAGGGCGGCTGCCGTGGCTCAGCAGGCAGAACTCCGACCTGCCGTGCTGGAGGTCTGGAGTTCGATCCCTGGTGCCTCCTGCCCATATACAAATTAAAAAAAACAAAACAAAAACAAAACAGGGATCTTTGACTGACAATCTGGAGGCTAGAGGTCCAAAATTAAGATATCATCAGGCCATGCCATACGTGAAGTCTGTAGCTTTCTGATGATGACTTGTTGGCAATCAACCTCTGCCTCCATCACATGGTGATCTGTCTCCTCTTGTGCCTTCTGTTCCCATGTCCAAATTTCCTTTTCTTATAAGGATCACAGTCATATTGGATTAACGCCCACCCTGATTTCAATTTGGCTTCATCCAAATAGGAACTTCAGTGATATCTTTTAAAAATGAGTTCACACCTAGAGTACTGGGGGTTAGCATTTGAACATGTCTTTTTGGGGAACATAATTCAAACTACCACAGAAGTCTTAAGGAAATTTTCCTATATTTTCTTCCAAAGGCATAAAAAATTTTGCTTTATATGATTAAGTCCTCAGTCTATTTGTAATTTATTTTTCTCGTGTAATATGGGGTACTGTGGTAGTTAGATTCAGTTGTCAACTTGGCCAGGTGAAGGCACCTAGTTTTGTTGCTGTGAACATGAGCCAATAGTACGTGAACCTCATCTGTTACTGATTACGTCTGGGGTGGGCTAGGAGGCATGCCTGCTGCAATGAATAACATTTGACTTAATTGGCTGGTGCTTAAATGAGAGAGCACAACGTAGCATAACCCAAGGAGCTTGGCATTCCTCATCTCAGCACTCGCAGCTCAGCCCAGGCCTTTGGAGATGCAGAAAGAAGTCACCCCAGGGAAAGTTATTGGAACCCAGGGGCCTGGAGAGAAGGCCAGCAGAGATCACCCTGTGCCTTTCCACATAAGAAAGAACCTCAGTTGCAAGTTAGCTGCCTTTCCTCTGAAGAACTAACAAAATAAATCCGTCTTTTATTAAAAGCCAATCCATCTCTGGTGTGTTGCATTCCGGCAGCTAGCAAACTAGAACATCTGGGCTTTTCCTACCTTTCATCCTCTCATGGAAGACTCCTGTAAGGGGATTAGGACCCACGTTGTACGGCAGTGCAATGGTGGCTCAGTGGCAGAATTCTCCCCTGCCATGCCGGAGACTTGGGTTTGATCCCTGGAGCCTACCCATGCAAAGAAAAAAAAAGAAAGACCCACCTTGTATTGGGTGGGACACATCTCAATTGAAATAACCTAATCACATGGTCCCATCCACAACAGGTCTGCAACCCATAAGAATGGATTAAAAGGACGTGATCTTTTCTGGGGTACATAACAGCTTCAAACCATTATAATACCTATATCAAATATGTTTTCCTTAATTGTGCCTGATAAATTTTTTTTAGCATTTGTTCCCCTTATTATTTAATTTTACTCCATATGTTCTACCCATCTGTTGACAAGGTAGATAAAAGGAGCATCAAACACAAGGTTTTCACAATCACACAGTCACGTTGTGAAAGCTTTATCATTATACAATCATCATTAAGAAACATGGCTACTGGAACATAGCTCTACATTTTCAGGCAGTTCCCTCCAGCCTCTCCATTACATCTTGAATAACAAGATGATATCTACTTAATGTGTAAGAATAACCTCCACGGTAACCTCTCGACTCTGTTTGGAATCTCTCAGCCACTGACATTTTATTTTGTCTCATTTCTCTCTTCCCCCTTTTGGTCAAGAAGGTTTTCTCAATCCCTTGATGCTGAGTCTCAGCTCATTCTAGCATTTCTGTCCCACATTGCCAGGAAGGTCCACACCCCTGGGAGTCATGTCCCATGTAGACAGGGGGAGGATGCTGAGTTTGCTTGTTGTGTTGGCTGGAGAGAGAGGCCACATCTGAGCAATGAAAGAGGTTCTCTCGGGGGTGACTCTTAGGCCTAATGTTAAGTAGGCTTAGCCTATCCTTTGTGGGGTTAAGTTTCACATGAACAAACCCCAAGACTGGGGGCTCAGCCTACAGCCCTGGCCGTCCACAGTGCTTGTGAGAACATCAAGAATTCAACTTGGGGAGGTTGAATTCTCCCCCATTCTCACCACTCCGCAAACACCCTTCCACTCACTGATCAAATCACTCTGGGATTCACCCTGATTTTTACATGCTTTTTCTTTTAAACTTTCTTTGTTCCTTATTTTTTTGGTTGTGTCTCCTTTAAATGTTTCTTAGCCTTTTTCTTTCTAACCAGAGAAGTTTCTTTAAAATGATTATGATTAATAATATATTTGGATTCATTTCTGCCACTTTATTTTATCTTTTTAATTTGTCCCACTGTTTCTAATTTTTTTTTCCTTTCATTTTTTCTTTTTTTGTTCTTGTCTTTGGATTAAATAAGAATTTTTTTCACCCTCATTCAATGTTTTTCTCCATGCTGTTTTTGAAATTATATACTCTGTGGTCAGTTCATGGTTACCCTATGAATTTTAACATAGATATTTAATTTTACATATACTAAATTTAACCAATCTCCTTACCCTCATCAGGAACAGCAAAAGCACCTTAAAATATTTCCACATAAATCTACCTTTCCTACCCATATGATATTTTCAACCAACAGTTTAGTTTCTCTTTATTTTTAATCCCACAAACCAGATATTATTGCACTAAAGTAAAAACATTAGTTTAAATTCACCTAGTGTTTACTATTTATTAGCTCATCATTTTTCTTAAATCTTAGACCCTCATTTTGAAATAGTATTCCTTCTTTCTGAAATACATTCTTTAGAAGTTCCTTTAGTAAATATCTCTTGGTAGTAAATTCTCTGCTTTTTTTTTTTTCTGTCTGAAGCTATCTATTGCATACTTGCTGTTAAAAGGAGTTTTTTTAGGTATAGAATTCAAAATCTACAGTTTTTAATTTCACCACTTTTGAGATGTCATTCCTGTGGCTTCTGATTTCTACCATTGCTGTTTAGAAATCAACTGTCCCTTCACTTCTCATTTCTTTGTAGGTAACCTGTCTTTTCTCTCTAGCTGCATTTTTTTTTTAAGTCTCCTCTTTGTTTTGGTGTATTTAAGCTTCACTATTGTGACTTACTTTTAATTTTTCCTACTTGGTTTCACATGGATTCCTGAACACAAGAGATGATTCCACTTATCAATTCCAGAATATACTTATCATTATCTCTCTGAATATTGCCTTTCCCCCATTCTCTCTATTATTTCCTTCAGCAACTCTGATTAGATGTATGTTGGACATTCTTACTGTTTACTCCATGTCTTTTTAAACCTTTTTTTATATTTTCCCTCTCTTTGTTTCCATGTTGCACTATATGGAACTTCTTTAGATTCAGCTTCTAATACACTAATTCCTTCCTTTCTAAACAGTGTCCAATGCTTTTTTATAGCCTGTTCAATGTTTTTTTTAACATTAAAAATTTAATTTTGAAATAGTTTCAAACCCACAGGACCATTAAAAAAATAATACAAACCCTATACAGAAGAACTCCAACACACCCCACCCCCCACCCCCCAGATACCCAGATCCACCAACTTCAACATTTTGCCACCTATGCAGCACCATTCCATTGATCCACCATCCATCCCTCCATCCACCCATCCATCCTCCTTCTTAACACTTGAGAGCAGGATACACACATCACACTCCTTGAGCATACAATACTTCCATGCACATTTCTTATGGACAAGGATTCTCACTCCTGTAATCACCTTAATTGAAGTCATCAAGTTCAAGAAACTTAACATGGATGCTAAGCTTACATTCTATATTCCAATTTTTCACATGTAGCAAAAGTGTCCTTTTGGACATTTTCTCCTCCATCCTAGATCCCATCCAGTATCATATACTGCATTCAATTGTCATTTTCTCTGCCTTTTTTTTTAAGATCGTGGAAACATATATATGATGTAAATCTTCCCATCCCAACCCCTCCCAAACGCACCATTCAGTGGGATCAGTCACATTCATTCATAACATTGCAGTACACTCACTACTATCCATTACTAGAACTTCCCCTTTGCCCCAAAGAGGAACCCCACACTCATCTTGCATTAACTTCCCACTGACCCTGCACTTACTCCTGGTAACCTGTACTCTACTTTCTGTGTTTGCATATTCTGTACTATTTTCTTTCTGGCTACTATGGGTCTTAAATTTAACATCCTAAATCTATAACAACCTTGTTTGCTTTGATACCAACTTAGCTTCAAACATATGTAAACTATGTTCTGTATCCCAGAGTCTCCCCAACTTTATGTAGTTCTTGGCACAAAATACATATTTATACATTATGAGTCCAATACCATCAATTTACCATTAAATTTTATGCATTTGCCTTTTAGATCCTGTAGGAAGTAAAAAGCAGAGTAAGAAACAAAAAATACATTAGCATTGGTATTTATATTTATATATGTTATTATCTTACCAGAGACCTTTATTTCTTCATGTGGTCTTAGTCGATTGTCCAGTGTCCTTTTCCTTTCAACCTGTGGAATTTCTTTAGCATTTCTTGTAGGATCAGTCCTGTGGTGATGAAGTCCCTCAGTTTTTACTTATCTGGGACTGTCTTAATCCTTCCCTCCTTTTTGAAGACGGTTTTACTAGATACATGATTTTTGGTTGGCAATTTTTTACTTTTGGAACTTTAAATGTCTTTCCATTGCCGTCTTGCCCCAATGGTTTCCTGTGAGAAATCAATATTTAATCTTACCATGATTAACTTGTATGTGAAACATTGCTACTCTCTTGTGGCTTTCAGAATTCTCTTATTTGATAGTTTGATTATAACTGCACAGTGTGGGACCTATTTGTGTTTATCCTGTTTGGAGTTTGTTGAGTATCTTGGATGTATATATTCATGTGTTTCATTAAATTTAGGAAATTTTCAGTCATTACTTCTCTTCCTTTCTGAGACTCCCGTGAGGCATATAGTGGTATGTTTGATGGTGTCCCACAGGTTCCTCAAGCTCTGTTCACTTTTCTTCATTCTTTGTGCTCCTCAGACTGAATGATTTCAATTGTCTTATCTCCAAGGTCACAGATTCTTTCTTCTGCTAGCTCCAGAAGAACCCCTCTGGGGAATTTTGAACTTCTGTTATTGTAATCTTCAGCTCTGTTTGATTTTTTTCATAATTTCCATCTCTCTATGCACATCTCCCATTTTCTGATTTCCTTTAGTTCTTTTCCCATGTTTTTCTTTATCTCTTTGCACATATTTCAGATCATTTTTTTTCTAAGTCCTTATCTGGAATGTCCCAACTCTGATCTACCACACTGATGGTTTCTAATGCTTTAATCTTCTCCTTTACCTTGGCCATTGCTTCTTATTTCTTTGTACATTTTGTAATCTTTTGTTGAAACTTGGACATTTTGATATTTTATTGTACTATTGCTGGAATTTAGACTCTGAGGAATCTTCTGTTGCTTAAGCGTCCATCTAGCTAGAGTTACGACAGAGCTTTCCTTGAAAGCCAGGAGTTGCAAGCTCTCTTTGAGATTCTGAATCTCTTCCTGTGCCCACATGGTGATGACCTGTTCTGGGAATGCAAAGCCAGTGACATCATGGATACTGAAGAAAAACCACAGTTTTGATCAAGGGGACATGAAGGATGAGATCATGACAGTCTGGCCACCACTGTCCTCCATGACCTGCTAATGAGACCACAGCTGGCAAGGTTTGACCAGAGTGGAAGATTCCAGAAGGGAAGTGGGCCCATGACTGAGCAGGCCAAGCTGGAGTTCCTCAAGACTGACCCTGCCATTCCTGCCTTCTTCCAGTTTATTGAACAAGTCTTCAAGTTCCTCGTTCTTGAGTCTTTGGAGTCCAATGTTCTGGCAGAGCAGACACAGCTGCTGCTTGCTGAGGTGGCCACTGCTCCTTTCTCCTAGCTCCTCCTAGATGCCCCAGATCTGGCTTTGCAGCATGTCCAAGGCAGGGCTGCTGAGCTTGAGGGGGCTCCTGAAGGTGTTGGGGAGCCAGGTTCACAGCCGGCCTTGAAATTCAAACAATTCATTTTGAGGTTCTTTAGCACTGATGGCTTCTTCACAGGACTTGAGACTCTCCACACTCTCCAGGGAGGTAGACCACTTGAGTGGGTTTCTTGGGCTGGCCCTCCTGTGCTTGTCTGGTGTGTACTTGGCTTTGGCCTTAGAACTGCGGAGCTCGGGTCAGGACCAGAGACCCTACCTCTTGGGCAACTTTGGTACTTTGGTGGGATGGCATGTGGCTGGGCTGGTTCCAAAGACCGACTTTCTTCTTCAGAGGGTCCAACACCAGCATCTGATGACCACACTGCCACAAAGCCTTGCTTAAACCCCTCAAAGTCAGCTGACCTGTCTAAGGCAGCATGGAATGGTGGAAAGGGCACCTCATCCTGATGCCACCACTGGCTGGCTGGGTGGGTTTCCACAAACTGGGCCTGGGTTTCCTCCTGGGAAGGGGCGCTCTCAGGGCTGGGCCGGGGCGCTCTCAGGGCTGGGCCGGGTCAGGGTCACAGGGCATGTGGCTCCCATCCCACATCCCGCCGACCATTCTTTGTGTCTGAGGCCACAAGGCCCCAGGCACCCACCTCCTCTGGTCCTCCCTGCACCCGGAGGCTGGGACCACCCCAAAGTGGGGTCAGGATGGCGTGCACAGCAGGTGCTACAGTGAGAGCAGGACCGGGACGGGAGGGGTGGACCAGCCTGAGATGGGGCCCAATGGGTTGTTAATATCAGTTATATCTTTTTCTTTCTATATTTGGCCATTTTTTTTTTCTTGTAGGAACTGTTTCTTTGTTTGATTAGAGACTTTTTTTTTAAATTGTGAGTCATGTTACTTGCAACCTTGTGGGCGATCTTTGAGGCCTAGATTTAATGGTTTTCCTCCAGGGAGGGTTTGGGTTTGCTTCTGCCATGTTTCTGTAGGCGTCACCAATCCAGAAACACTTTAAATTTTCATCTTGTAGTATTGTGAGTCACATGATTTAATGTGATTCTTTCCCTAAGCAAAGAGAGTGTAGATATGGGATAGAAATTTTTCAGAATGGGTTTTTGTTCATATGTCTGTTTACTCTGCTATGATTCAAGCCTGAGACATGCCTGCACACCCACTGTCCCCCAACATGGCAGTTTTAGTTTTTAGTTTACCACTGAGGGTGTTTGATTGAGGGATGGAAAGGCTAAGCTTTGGGTTCTGATTCTGCTTCCTGCTCCATCCAAG
Organism: Myrmecophaga tridactyla; assembly: GCA_004026745.1. Lineage (NCBI taxonomy): Eukaryota > Metazoa > Chordata > Mammalia > Pilosa > Myrmecophagidae > Myrmecophaga > Myrmecophaga tridactyla. The sequence continues at coordinate 18,559 of PVIY010029406.1, forward strand.
GTCTAACTTTGCCCCCTTTCCGTTCCTCACCTCTGTGATCTATTAAAACACAGGTACTAGGTCCCCAGGGATCTGCATATGCTCCCAGGGCAACCATACCTCCCACTATTGCTTACTCCTGTGGATTCAGACTGTTTTCTCCTAGGGATTTCCAACACTCTCATCAAAGACAGTCATGTATTAAAAACAGATGCTTTACACATTTTATCTGTTTTTTTCAGTTCTGCTGTGCTGTTGTTTTTTTTTTCTGGGAACTATTTGTATGTCATATTTCATAAATGGAAAACATATTTTAAATTTTATATTGTTTTTATATAATGCTATAACTCAGAAGGAAAGCTAAAATATTGGGATACTTACATTTGCCGTTGATCTAAACACATTTAGGAGGGAATTCAGCACTTGAGAAGTGTGCTCCAGGGAACTTGGAAGGCTACAGTGAATAACTTTATGTGCCCTAGATTTTATTTCCTATTGGGTGTCTTGACCCCCTGAAACCTGGGAGCTGCCTCAGGTGGCGCCATCCCCTCCTCTGATCCTCCCCATGCCCAGTGAGCTATCTGTACTTTATAGATCAGCCTTCAGACAAGGGACTTGGTGGTCAGAAGCCACAGAAACGTGACTCAGCACCTGTTGGGGTCTGGGGGAGGGTCCACCTTACTGACAGGGAGAACACTGAGATAGCAACCAACTATGCACCTCATTTCAAAACATTCAGCTCAATCCAAAAGTTCAGAAGTGCAACATTTTTTTACTTTGTGTCAGATTTGGGCACAATTGCATAGGATACAAAGATGAAACAGAGAAGGTTATTGCCCTTGAAAAACTCACAATTGGGGCATGTCCTTTAGTATCAAAACAGAGAGACATATATACAGAAAATTTAAGTACTTTGTGGTAGGTGTTATGATGGTGGTAAACTCAGAGTACTGTGGAGAAGATTGCTTACTCTGCATCTCCATGCAAGGGACTTTCTGTAGCTCCCACATTTACTATTTTTAGTGTCAGTTACAAGTAGAGATTGAGAGTAAGATTTTTCTGCCCCAGTGAACTCACTGCCCTCCCATATTTACATTGGACATGACTCCCAGGGGTGTAAACCTCCTTGGCAACATGGAACAGAAATCCTGGGATGAGCTGGGACTTGGCATCAAGAACTGAGAAAACCTTCTCGATCAAAAGGGGGAAAAGAGAAATGAGACAAAATAAAGTGTCAGTGGCTGAGAGATTCCAAACAGAGTTGGGAGGTTATTCTGGAGATTATTCTTATATATTATATAGATATCCCCTTTTTAGTTTATGGTGTATTCAAATGGTTAGAGGGAAGTACCTGAAAGTGTAGAGCTGTGTTCCAGTAGCCATGTTTCTTGAAGATGATTGTATAATGATATAGCTTTTGCAGTGTGACTGTGTGATTGTGAAAACCTTGTGTCTGGGGCTCTAGGGTATTGACAGATAAGTAAAAAATACGGATAAAAAATAAACAGTAGGAGGAACAAATGTTAAAATAAATTGAACAGATGGAAATACTACTGGTCAATGAAATGGAGGGGTAATGGGTATAGTATGTAAGAGTTATTATTATTTTTTTTATTTCTTTTGCTGGAGAGATGCAAATGTTCCAAAAAAAAAAAATGATCGTGGTGTTGAATACACAACTATGTGATGATATTGTGAGCCACTGATTGTGTACCATGCATAAAATGTTTGTTTATCAAGAATGTTTGTATGTTTGTTAAGGTTTACAATTAAAAAAAAAAATCTTTCTGCCCCAATTGCAAATTCTTAAAAATTGGTATTCAGCAAAATAAAATGGCCATCTGCATTGGGGGTTATTGGAAGAAGACCCCTTTCTGAGTAGGGTTTCTCCAGATGACAAAAACAATAGATATTCAGGGATTTTCCAAAAAAAAAAAAAAAACATGTACTGACTTGCTTCTGATTTCACCCTGTTTGAGCTTCCCCTTTCTACCCCCTCAGTGGAACTACCTTTTACTTTGTGAATGGAATGCTGCCAGATTCCTGAACCACCCAATAAATCTGTGAGATCCTAAATTGCATGAAAAATTTTTATGTTATCACTTTTGGCATTGTCATGGTCAGGTTCATGTGTAAACTTGGCCAGGTGGTGGTATCTGTTTGTCTGGTTGGGCAAGTGCTGGCCTGTCTTTTGCTGTGAGGACATTTCATAGAATTAAATCATGTTCATGTCGGCTATATCCACAGCTGATTCCATTTGTAATCAGCCAAGGGGAGTGTCTTCTTTAATGAGTGATGCTCAATCTAATCACTGGAAGCCTTTTAAGGAGAATTCAGAAAGGACAGGCTCTCTTCCTGCTTTAGCCAGTGAGCCTCTCCTGTGGAGTTCATCCAGACCCTCCACTGGAATTGTCAGCTTCACAGCCTGTCCTACAAATTTTGGTCTCTATGTTCCCATTGTCATGTGAGACACCTTTATAAATTTTACATTTACGAATATTTCCTGTTGATTCTGTTTCTCTAGAGAACCCTAACTAATACAACTTGGTACCAGGAGTGATTCTTAAGAAACAGAATCTTAAGAATGGGTTTTTATGAAGTCTTTCTACTCTGACTGGGCTCAAAAGGCACTAAGGACTCTGATTCCCACAATCAGAACGATACTGCCAATCCATGGAGTGAGTTAGCAAAAGAGATAGTCAAAATATCACTATTCGATTCTTTTAATGCTTCACTTGTACGAAGCCAGGCTCTGGGGGATAATGATCTTGACACCTTTATGGAGTTTTGTGGAAGTAGGAAGTAAGCTGGTTGTTGTTAGATACACTGTATACATTAATGAGTGAAAGGGATGGACTTAAGCCTTCAAACAAGAAGCTTACGCACTGACAGATGTAAACGTTTCTATGAGTGTCCTGAAGGAAAATCTTATTTCCTGTGGTTGTAGACCTGAGATCTCTGAAAATCAGACTCAGAATCTTATTGATAGAGTAGCAACTTTACAATGTAAACTGAAATCTCAATCTTGCATGGTGTCTGCTGTTAAAGTGAGGGCATAGATTGGAAAGGAGTGGGACCCTGAAAAGTGGGATGGTGACATATGGATTGATAATGATGTTGGGGGTGAGGTTGAAACCCTAGGTCAGGCTGAGTCTTCTCTAGATAACCCTGTAATAGTCTGTCCTGAGGACATAGCCGCCCTACCTCCAGCCTGCCTTGAGGAGTGGCCCACCCAATCTCCTCCTGAAGAGATTAGCCCTGGAGTGATTAATCCTGTTTCACTAGATGAAACTGCAAATGAATGCCCTGAAGCAAATGGCTTGGAAGATATTTCTAATTCTTTTCATGACCCACTCCTACCACCCCTCATTTCTTCCAGACCTATAACTAGACTAAAGTCCCAACAGGACCCTAAAGATGAGGTATAAAGTATCACACATGTGGAGGTACGTTATACTCTAAAAGAAATGTGTGAGTTTTCCAATTTATATAGACAGAAATCAGGGGAATATGTGTGGCAATGGATTTTAAGGGTGTGGTATAATGGTGGGAGGAATATAAGGCTGGATCAGGCTGAATTTATTGATATGGGCCCATTAAGCAGAGATTCTGCATTCAGTGGTATAGCTCGAGGGGTTAGAAAAGGCATTAACAGTTTGTTTGGATGGTTGGCTGAAACATGGATCAAAAGGTGGCCGACATTACCTGAGGTTGAAATGCAGAACTGCCCTGGTATAATGTAGATGAGAGGATCCAGAGGTTTAGAGAGATTGGAATGTTAGAGTGGATTTATCATGCAAAGCCTGCTCTTACACCCCAGGAATGTCTGGAGGATGCACCTTTTACCAGAACAGGAGAAATAAACTTGTGAGACTAGTGCCATCATCCCTGAAGAGCTCTGAAGTTGCACTTCTCTGTAGGTCAGATATTACTGTAGGAACTGCTGTCACTGAGCTGGAATCCTTAAACACAATGGGGATGACTGTCAGAAGCCAGGTGGCAGCACTTAATCACCAAAGATAGGGTGGACGTGGCTATTATAACAGACAGCAAACTCAAAGCAGGCATCAAAATTATATGACTCGCAGAGATTTGTGGCACTGGCTGGTAAATCATGGGGTAGCTAGAATTACAATAGATGGGCAGTCTACTAAATTCTTGTTTGAGCTGTATAAACAAAAGAGTTCTAGGTCAAGTGAACAGAAGTCTAACTTGAATTACAAAAACACAGTCAAGGCTGCTTAATCAATTTCCAGACTTGAGACAGTTTACAGATCCAGAGCCCCTTGAATTAAGGGGAGGCCAGGTTTTTTGTTACACTGCCACAAATCTATACTGTTAATCTTCCACCAAACTTTCCCCAAGGAGACCGATGGCCTTTTACCAGGGTAACTGTGCTTTGGGGAAAAGGAAATAAAAGGGATTATTAGACACTGGTTCAGAAGTGACATTAATTCTAGGGGACCCAAAACGTCACTCTGGTCCACCAGTCAGAGTAGGGGCTTATGGAGGTCAGGTGACTGATGGAGTTTTAGCTCAGGTCCATCTCACAGTGGGTCCACTGGGGCCCTGGGCCCATTCTGTAGTTATTTCCCCAGTTCCAGAATGCATAATTGGCATAGACATACTGAGCAACTGGCAGAAACCCCACATTGGCTCTCTAACTCGTGCAATGAGAGTTATTTTGCTGGGAAAGGTCAAGTGGAAGCCACTAGAACTGCCCCTACCTAGCAAAATAGTAAATCAGAAGCAATACCAGATTCCTGGAGGGATTGCAGAGATTACTGCCACTCTTAAGGACTTGAAAGATGTAGGGGTGGTGATTCCCACCACATGCCCATTCAGCTCTCCTATTTGGCCTGTGCAGAAAACAGATGGGTCTTGGAGAATGACAGTGGATTATTGTAACCTCAACCAGGTGGTAACTCCAATTGCAGCTGCTGTTCCAGATGTGGTATCATTGCTTGAGCAAATCAATACATCCCCTGGTACCTGGTATGCAGCTATTGATCTGGCAAATGCTTTTTTCTCAATAGCTGTTAGTAAGGACCACTAGAAACAATTTTCTTTCAGCTGGCAAGGTCAGCAATATATTTTCACTGTCCTCCCTCAGGGGTATATCAACTTTTCAGCCCTATGTCATAATCTTGTCCGCAGGGAACTTGATCATTTCTCCCTCCCACAAGACATCACACTGGTCCATTATATTGATGGTATCATGTTGATTGGACCTAGTGAGCAAGAAGTAGCAACTACCTTAGACTTACTGGTAAGGCATTTGCATGTCAGAGGATGAGAGATAAATCCACAAAAATACAGGGGCCTTCGACCTCTGTGAAATTTCTAGATGTCCAGCGGTGTGGGGCATGTTGTGAGATCCCTTCTAAGGTGAAGAATAAGTTGCTGCATCTGGCCTCTCCTATTACCAAAAAAGAGGCACAATGCTTAGTTGGTCTCTTTGGATTTTGGTGACAACATATTCCTCATTTGGGTGTGCTACTCCGGCCCATTTATTGGGTGACCAGAAAAGGTGCTAATTTTGAGTGGGGACCTGAACAAGAGGAGGCTCTGTGACAGGTCCAGGCTGCTGTACAAGCTGCTCTGCCACTTGGACCATATGATCCAGCAGATCCAGTGGTGCTGGAAGTGTCAGTGGCAAATAGAGTTGCTGTTTGGAGGCTTTGGCAGGCCCCGATAGGAGAATCACAACGCAGACCCTTAGTATTTTGGAGCAAAGCCTTACCATCTGCTGCAGATAACTACTCTCCTTTTGAGAAACAGCTTTTGACCTGCTACTGGGCCTTAGTAGAGACCGAACGCTAAACCTTGGGCCACCAAGTTACCATGAGACCTGAGTTGCCTATCATGAGCTGGGTGTTGTCTGACCCACCAAGCCATAAAGTTGGGTGTGCGCAGCAGCACTCCATTATAAAATGAAAATGGTATATACAAGATAGGGCCAGAGAAGGTCCTAAAGGCACAAGTAAGTTACATGAAGAAGTGGCCTAAATTCCCATGATCTCCACTCCTGCCACATTACCTTCTGTTTCCCAGACCACAGCTATGGCCTCTTGGAGAGTTCCTTACAGTGAATTGACTGAGGAAGAGAAAACTCGGGCCTGGTTTACAGATGGTTCAGCACGATATGCAGATAATACCCAAAAGTGGACAGCTACAGCATTACAACCCCTTTCTGGAGTGTCCTTGAAGGACAGTGGTAAGGGGAAAAATCCTCCCAGTGGGCAGAACTTCAAGCAGTGCACCTGGTTGTTCGTTTTGCTTGGAAGGAGAACTGGCCAGAGGTGCATTTGTATACTGACTCATGGGCTGTCGCTGATGGTTTGGCTGGTTGGTCAGGGACTTAGAAAGAGCATGATTGGAAAATTGGTGACGAAGAGGTCTGGGGAAGAGGTATGTGGATTGACATTTCTGAGTGGGCTAAAAACATAAAGATATTTTTGTCCCATGTGAATGCATACCAGAGGGTGACTTCAGCAGAGGAAGGTTTTAATAATCAAGTGGATAGGATGACCTGTTCTGTGGATACCAGTCAGCCTCTTTCCCCAGCAACTCCTGTCATTGCCCAATGGGCTCATGAACAAAGTGGTCATGGTGGTAGGAATGGAGGTTATGCATAGGCTCAGCAACATGGACTTCCACTCACCAAGGCTGACCTGGCTACAGCCACTGCTGAGTGCCCAATCTGCCAGCAGCAAAGGCCCACACTCAGCCCCCAATATGGCACCATTCCCCAAGTGACCAGCCGGCTACCTGGTGGCAGGTTGATTACATTGGACCACTCCCTTTATGGAAGGGGCAGCGATTTGTTCTAACTGGAATAGACACATACTCTGGATATGGATTTGCTTTCCATAT
>PVIY010029407.1:0-32133 GCA_004026745.1 Myrmecophaga tridactyla
GCTTCCTGCTGCAGTTGTTCAGTCTTATCCCTAAGCGTTTTCACACTTCTATGTTCATTGAAAAAAAAATTGAAACATGGAAAGTCCTTACTCTCAGTCATATTCTTCTTATTTAGGGGCATTCCCCAATTATCTAACCCTAATTATCAATGTTGCAAATTCCCCAAAGACTTTCTTCCACTAGGTATCATATTTTTTACAAATCTGACATCTCCTCCCCATGTGTCCTAGAGTAAATTATTTATTATTTCAGTGGAAAGGTCTTTCAGATTTATAATGTAAATAAATTTGCACTATATTTGCAAATATATTTTGTATGATTTTTGAGGCAAAATGGATCATTACATATAAAATACTTTGAACAGCACCTGATACATAGAAAATACTTGGTTACTACCATTAATGGCATTTTCATGTCTCATTCAAAAATGCCTTTGATTCTCCATTATTCATTAAGTTTTAATGATTAAATTATATTTCTGAGGCTTCTTTAATAAATTACAAGACTCCTGATGATTCACATTAACACAAATAAACTCTCTAACAACTGGGTGCTGGAAAATTGAGATCAATATCACTAGTCTGAAATCAAGGTGTCTCTAAGGACACACTCTCTTCAGATGGTCCTGGGGAGAAAATATCCCTCACCTCCATCAGTCACTGTGGCTGCCAAAACCCCTTTTTGTTTGCTCGTTTGTTTGTTTACTACATTTATCCAATCTTGAAGTCCACCATCTTCAAATCCCTTTAGACTCTGCCCCTCCATTTCCTTCCCCTCTGAGTTTTTGTAACACCCGTGGGTACCATGTTTAGGTCCAGGTATTTTCAGGCTATTATTCAGTCTCCAGAGTTTACATTTCAACCCCAATTTTATTCATTTATCCCACATGCAAAATACATTGTTCCCATGCCAACCTCTCAACACATTGAAACCTTGATGCCATTCCAAAATCTCATCTAAATAACATCAGCTCACAATTCTCAAATCGTCATCTAAATCATCAATATCAAGTATGGATGACACTCTTAGTACAATCTATTTTCTGGCAATATTCATCTCTATCTGTGGAAAAAATAAGTAGAAAAGAAGTTTACTGTTTCCATAAAAATAGCTGTATTTAAAGAACTCATGATGGTTATAATTACTTTTATTTGCCCTTTTACTCCCATCTTCTGCCCTGGTCTTAGTTTATGCAATTCTTATGTGGAAAACAGAGCTCTAACTCTAACCATTACTTAAGCCTGAGAGAGACCTCTAAAGCCCCTTATTGTCTTTGTGGCCCTTTACCTTTACATCCTGGGAACACTCACTCCATGTAGCCTGAGGAATTGATAGGTGAACTATTTGATGCATCTGTCCTTCCTGTCTGTTGGCACAGTGCATTCATCTGTGCTGTGTCCTCCTGGATGCACAAAGATGACAGATTGGCCTTGGTATGATCAGTAGAGAACACTGGAAATTAGGCAAGTTAAATATAAAATATTGTTTGAAGCACCAATATTGGTTGAGACACTCAGGAGTTCTGCCATGGAATTAATAGAGGATATTAATCACCTGCTAAAGTGGTTTTATCATTTAGCCAAGTATGGTGGTAAAAATAATTTTCTCACCAAATTAGAAAACCAAAGCTGAAGAAATTTTTTTTTATTTGATTTGGGTCGACAAATGTTTGTAATTCTATGTAAGTAACCTGGGATATTCCATTAACTCAAAGATAAACTGCAGTGGTCAAAATTTACAATAATTTATATATGTATTATATGTGTTTAGCACACATGTTAACATACACACATGCATGAACACACGCACACTCAGAGTGACTGAATAGGGACTCACACAGTGTTGACAGTGAATAGGAACAGAGTAGTCCAGTCCACACCTTTTCACTTCCCTGTCAGTTATAAGTTAATTATCAGAAATTGTGAATCCTTGAAGAATTATATAAAACAGTCTATGTATCCTAAGTGCTATTGAACTTTTGGTAAGAAATCCTGTAATTTTTTTCAAATATTATTCAAAATCATTTTGAGTAAAATCATTTGAATAATTCAGAATCATTTGTATAGTGCCCTTGATTTGGCACTACAGAGGTTTGAGTCCCAAGGAAATGCCTATGATGAGATGAGTGGTAGCTTTTCTATTTTTTTAATTAATGCTCCAGGGGTTTAATGTGATCTTGGAAGTGGGAGATGAGAGTCAGCAGCACAACCTGTCTGATTTTGGACTGATCCATTTAGGAAAGACTTTGTGCAGAACACAAAGATGTAGAAAGTAATTGCATGAAAGCTCATCATGCCCATGAACCTCTGGGGAAACTGTTGCATCCCCCCATGGCCACACATACCCTAGTTGGAATAGTTCTGCTCTAAGGATTTGTGTTTGGATCAAACAGTCCAATGAGGTGAGGAAAAATAGGGGTCAAAGATGCATGTTTTTCAAGTAGTGTCCTGCTCTCACTTGCAAGTGAGATGTTGAATGTCAGGGTAAGATCTCTTATGTCACTCCAGATGGGTCTGACTTTTGGGAATTGTTAACACATTACATCATCTTCGGCAGCCCTCACTAGGTAACACTATATTCTCACTCAGCCCTTCCCAAGCACCATTCCATGGTTTTTTAATGCTTTTTTGTTTTTGGAGTAATTTTATATTTATAGAAAACTGGCAGATAGTACAGAGAATTCCTACACACCTTCACCCACTTCCTCTTGATGTTAACAACTTCTATAAACATGATTCATTTGCAAAACTGAGCTATTTATATTGGCAAAATAGTTTTAACTGGACTCCAGAATTTATTTAGGTTTAACCATTTTTTTTCTAATGTATTTTTCCTGTTCCATTTTGCAACCCAGCACCACATGTTGGATAAGCTTTCCATGAATTTGTTACAATAATGTTGTCTGACTTTTACACACCATGGTCACTGCTAATGCAATACTCCCATGTGAAATGCACAGCATAGTATTTTATTCTATACATGAATATTCTATGTGTTTTTCCACCAATCTCATTATTTTAATGTGAATAATTAGTTTTTGCCCCTTTAGTAGCAATTTTCTAAATCATCACATGCACTCATTCATCCAAAGATGTAATTGGCCTCTTTCTTTGGACACTGCAGCTACAATGGGGAATGAACTTGACATAGAGCATGTCGATTGTTTGAGACTCTGATGCATGTTAAAGCTGCTGCATGTGAATCGACCCTTATAACTCACTTAGCCTGATGTTATATCTGCAACAGGAACACATGTGCCAAGTGTTCCCAGGTAAGGGCATGGGGTAGTGAGAGCAAATGCACAGGCAACAGAGAGGTTCAGGTCTTCTGGGGATTTCCCCAGGTCACTTACCTCTATGACAGATTCCTGCCCAGAATTCCTTCAACTCTCTGAGAGCATGGCCTTATAGTTAGAGAAGGGACAGATTCTGATGATCATTGATGCTAATTCAGTTCTTCCTTGTGTTTTCATAGCATAGTATTCAGCTTTGATCCTGGGGATGTGGTCTAATGGCAGGACATCATCTGTGGGTAAAAGGGGCATAACACAGACTTATGCTACTGGAGGAAAAATGAGTCAACATCACTCAGCAATGAAGTAAATGGGATGACAGTTCCTCCTCTCTGGGTGAAGGAATCTCCTTTTAACATGAGATTGATTGATAAACACATAGTAGTTTTTATTAGGTAATAACCAGAGAGCAGTTTATTAGCTATCACTTAGGAGTCTGGCTGAACACAGTGTGAAGGGTTCTCTGCTCAGGGTCTTAGGAGGATAAAATGAAGGAGTTAGTGAAGTTCTGTTCTTTCCAGAGCTTGGAGTTCTATTCCAAGCTGATGTGGTTGGACAGAATCAGTTCCCTGAGTGGTAGGACTGAGATCCTATTCCCTTGCTGGCTGGGTGTCCTCATCTCCTAGAAGATACCTTCATTCCTTGCCACATGGGCCCTCAACCTCCACAGCCAACGTCAGATAGTTTCTGCCATGTCACATCCTAATCATCTATGAACCTTACTGAGTTCTTAGTCTCTGACCAGTACAGCAATATTTAAAGGGCTACTGTGAAATGGTCAGGTCTATTTGAATAATCTCCCTTTCTTAATCTCAAGGGATTTCATTTCAGATGTAATTAAAGTGTAAGATTTCTTTAAATATGCACAATCACTTCACAGCAGAATCTAAATCAGTGCTTGAGCAACTGGGATAGGGTTTTTACATGCCAGCAGCCAGGAAACTAGAGGGCCCTCTTAGAATTCTACTTACCTCAATGCTCTTTGTATCTTTTATCAAGTATTGTTTTGCCCCAATTTTCATTTTGGTAATGGAGAGTTTGGGGAAATTTAAACAAAAAAACAACCATTACATGATTTTAGAGGAGAAGATAGAAGCACTTGTTTCCAGCTGGCCAGAATGGATAAGGATTAAGCACTTCCTGCTTCCTTAGTATGTCAATACATATAAAATGACCTAGAAATTATCCACTTAAAAATAATTAATTCTGAGTCATGTTCCATGGACTCTCATTGCACTTAATCTAAATTCTCTGCTTTCATCAAGTCTTTAAATTTCCCCTAGGATGAGACCATTGTCTGTTTTTCACAGTTTTATTTGTCTTTCTTAATCATCCAAGATCACATCTTGTACATATTTGACATGTTCTTCCCTGAACTTTGTAAACCAACTCCCTACTTCATTTATGCACAAAGTCAACTATTCACTCTCCAAAGAGGATGTCTCCATGCACAGTGTTTTAGGTGGAAGTCCCTGACTCAGTCATTTATATGACACAATCTGTTTCAGCACCGTGGTGTCCAGGACTTTCTCAAGTTCTTTAATCTGTGTAGGCATGGGAAGGGTATTGTTTTATATTGAAGCAGGAAAACTGTCAATTATGAAGTAGAAATTTAAATTAAGAATATATGTGTATTAACTTCATGGAAAAGTAGAAAAGAAATATGGGAGATGAGAGAAACATAAAGGAAGTACTGGCATCTTCAAAACCCATATATGTGGTGGGCCAAGAACATGGTGGACCTTTGACTGAGTAGGAATGTCTTCCTGGGGGTTTGGGTCTGTGCCACCCCATTCCTGAAGGCCTGGAAATGGCAACCTCACCTAACATAATGGGCTCAAAAGGAGTCAAACTACAGAAAAATAAAAGTACTATTAATTAGAATTGGAACAATACATGCTGTAGGATGCTCCATATTAAGGGAAATTTCTTGGAGGCAAAAGGGTGGTTTCTTTGCAGGAAAAGTGGAAATCATGAAATATGAGGGATTATAATACATACAGAATTCTTAAACTGTCTCAATTTTTTCTCTCTTTCTTTTATTCTGTTCTACCTGAGGGAGGTTATATGCAATAGACCTGGGTGCACCTTGCCCCACTTGTCCTGTATTAACAGCTTTGCTATGGGGTGTAAATTTCAGAGAAGTAGGACAGGAGAAGCTTCAGGAATATACTTTGTTTATTGTCTTTCATTCCCAGATAATAGAAAGGTTCAAGAAGTCATGGGTTCTGTTTCATTTATTCATAATCTAATGTCCTCAACCTGGAAGGGTTTGTATTGGTATTTGTATAATTCCATAAATATTTTTGGTTTCCATAGGAATAAATGACAAATCTGCTCTAAGACCTTGGGAGGTGGAGCTATTTTAGCGATTACCACCAGGTGGTGGGGTGACCCATTAAGTCTGCGGATACTTCCTTTGTGATTTGAGAAACTGGTGGACCTAAAGGGGCAGTGCCAAGGGTAACTTGCAAGTATCTGGTGGCTCATTTTCAGGGCCTATGTCTGGCTTGAGAACAGTATTAGGGGTCTCATTTTGGACATATTGAGGTGATTTGATGTTAAAGAAGTACTTCAAATACATATTTGAAACTCAAAATAGACTGAGATAGACACATAATTTGTGCACTACACCCTCATTCTATCCAATTATATGAATGCATTTCACAGAATTTCTGGCAAGATATTTTTAAAGGTCAATTAAGTTCAGAAATTTTACACTCACTGGCCCATATATTCAATTGCAAAATTAAGTATACAAGATTAGTATAGGTCATTTGAAACATAAAGTTGATAATAAAATGTTTTAAATTTGGCTGTTTTCTAAAGTTTGTTGAAAATTATAGTGGTCACTTGATTTCTGGGACGTTTGCAGGACTCACTCCACTCATATTTCCTGTGGTAATGTTATTTTGTCCCCTTCCTTCCATCATCTGTCTTCACAGCTCACTGCACAGCGTGTTTCCCTTTATACCCTGTGTTGATTTGCATAGACTCCTGGGGACTCAGCTGCTGCTCAGACTCTATTAATGGGGATTCCCTGGAGATGGGGCCTGAGTGCACCAGACAGCGAGCAAGATGCTGTCACAGTCCCAACTCCTCATCCTCCTGGGGCTCTGGGTCTCAGGTGAGAGCTTCAGAAGAGCAATGTCTTTATAAACCTGGAGAGATGGTTTTCACATGCAGAGTGTACAGACTATTCCATCTCAAACAGATCTGATTATATATGATAGATGAGGAATCCTATATTAGGATATATGTTTTATATACTTGTGCTTTATTGTATGATCTTGTTCTTTTCTGCCTGCAGGTGCCAGTGGGGACATCGTGATGACCCAGTCTCCAGTCTCTGTGGCTGTGACTCCAGGGGAGACCATCACCATGAGCTGCAAGGCCAGCCAGAGTATTAGCAGCAACTTAGCCTGGTATCAGCAGAAACCCGGACAGGCTCCCAAGCTGCTCATCTATGGTGCATCCAACCGGGCATCTGGGGTCCCCAACCGATTCAGTGGCAGTGGGTCTGGGACAGATTTCTCTCTCAGAATCAGTGGAGCCCAGGCTGAAGATGTGGCCAGTTATTACTGTCAGCAGTATAACAACTATCCTCCCACAGTGTTTCAGCCTCGAACACAAACCTCCTCTCCCAGCTGTGGGGCACTGAGTCCTGCAGCAGCAGCTGCTCCCCCTCCTCCTGCCTCTTCATGTTGCAACTTTTTACCTAGTAGTTAGTCTACTACTAAGACTTATGTCTTTTTATTCATGACAGCCTGGCATTAACAAAGCCACCACAAATTCAAATTCTTACACATGCTGAGTTAATGGATGCTAAGTGAGAAAAAGCCAGATTCTTTGAAATCCAGCTAATCAAGGTTATTAAAAAGTCCATTTATATTTCTTATTAAACTTATATCCTAAATAGGATGTATTTGAAGCATTATCATATCCTTCTTTTTATTGTATTTTACATAAGTGCCAACATTATTAGGTACATTGCTCAGTTTATGCAACCTATCAGGCTACTTAAAGGAGAATTTTGAGATTGTGCATATAATATTAGCTAATTTTGTTAATAAGCATATATAAATTTAAGGAGAACATACCTAAGCAAAATGAAATTGCATTTGTTCAATTCAAAAATTTATCATTCATTTCCTTCTATTGGTTTCATAATATCCTAAAATTAGGATCAACTTCAAAAGTACATTGGCTATCAAGTTTTGGAAAATACATTGAAATCATTCCATTTGTCCCAAGTCTAAATCTAGGAAAACTTCTCCACAACTCTCAAAGATCTTTCATTTTATTTACTGAAATTTGATAATTAGATTTTATTCAGTTAGTTCTATCCCAAGGCTAATTATATATATATTAATAATAACCTGATTACTACATTTACCATTGCAAAATATTAATGGAAAATGATATTAATAAAGATAGCCTGTTCTGTAGCATTCTTTATGCTTAGCATTTCTAAACTCCAAGCCCAGCAAAAAAAATTAAACCATGCCTCACCCATTTTTCTGTGTCTAACTCTCACCCATAACTGGTTTAGGTCCTTGGGACTTAGGGCTGGGATAGCTTGCATGGTCAGAAAGTTATCAGGCTTATTGGATTTGAAAGTATTAAGTGAGGGCCATGGAAATTTTATTTTTTGCTTTTAAAAAGGAAATTTATTACATTGCTAATTTAAAGTTTTATGGCTATAAAAATATCCAAATTAAAACCAGTCTCTAAAAATGTCCAAACTAAGGCACCAACAAATGGTTACCTTCACTCAAGAAAGTCCAATGAAGTACAGGATTTCTCTCTCAAATGGAAGGGCACATAGCGAACATGGCAATGTCTGCTAGCTTTCTCTCCAGGCTCCTTTTTTATTAAAAAAAAAAACAACTTTTTTATTGTATAGTATAACATATATACAAAGCAAAGAAATAAAAAAGCAACAGTTTTCAAAACACTCTTCAAGCACTAGTCACAGGATAGATTCCAGAGTTTGTCATGAGCTACCATTTTATCCTCTCAGATTTTTCCCCGTATCTGCTTTAGAATATAGGAGGCAAGAAAGGTTAAAAATTTTTTTTTTCATCAGAATCAAATTTTTTCCTTCTATTTTTGTGAAAAATAACATATATACAAAAAGCAAAACAATAAATTTGAAACCACATTGCCACAATTAGTTGTAGAACGTATTTCAGAGTTTGACATGGGATACAAAATTCCACAATTTTAAGTTTTTACTTTTAGCTACTCTAAGATACTGGAGATTAAAAGAGATATCAATTTAATGATTCAGCATTCATACTCATTTTTTAAATCCTGTCTTCACTGAATAACTGCAACATCATCTTTGATCATTCCATCTTCTCCTTAGGGGTGTTTGGGCTATGGTAATTCTAAATTTTTCATCCTGGAAGATTCTGCCACTAGTTTGGGGTAGGGAGATGGAAATATCTGATCTTCTGGAGAGGCTGGACACTCTAGGTTTCAGGACTGATCTAGACCAGGGACCACCTGGAGGTTGTAAGTTTCTGGAAAGTTACTCTAGGGCATGGAACTCTCATGTATTCTTACATAGTGTCCTAGCTCTTCTTTAGGATTGGCTGGAAAATACCTGGTTGGGGGATGGCAGGTTATGAGAAGTAGCAAGGTCTAACTGAAGCTTGCAGAAGGGCAACCTCCAGAGTAGCCTCTCGACTCTATTTGAACTCTCTCTGCCACTGATAATTTATTAGTTATGCTTCTCTTCTTCTTTTTTGTCAGGGTGGAATTCTTGAACCCATGGTTCCAGGTCCAGATTCATCTCCCACATTGCCAGTGAAACTTTCACCCCTGGATGTTAAGTTCCTTGTAAGGGGGAGGGTAGTGATTTAACTTGCAGGGTTGGCTTAGAGACAGACTGAGGCCACAGTTGAGCAACAACACAGATCCTCCAGAAGTAACTCTTAGGCCAGTCTATAGGTAGTCTAAGCTTCTCCTCTGCCTACATAAACTTCACAAGAGTAAGCCTCAGGATTGGGCGCATGGGGCCATGGAAATTTGAGAGTCCCTATGCTTTTCTTTTAACTATTTCTAATTGTAAGACTTATTTTACTAAAAGTTGTGACTAGGGCCTTTGGAAAAGGTCTTTGCTTTTTTTCTGAGGAAGGCTTTTGACAGTTTTCTGCTGCCTTAAGGAAATTTCAGGGATGGTTTCATTCTAATGTCCTGATTTGTTTATATTAATTAAAATAAGGTTTTTGATTCATGCCACTCAGAACTTTTTTCTTTTATTTCATTTATGTATTTATCTCAGGCACCTAGTTATTTCTAAGCAGTTTGAATAGATGTCTTAACAAGAATTTTCTTATTAATTTGTTCTTACCATATGGAGGTATAAGAATATACATTGAAAATGCATACAGACACAAATATGAACTAGTCATTCTAAAAAAACAGAAACAGAAATATTTTTGAGAGGAACAAATTAAAGATGGAATATATTATCTCACCCAATTTCTTCCTTCTTGCAGAACACTTTTAACTGTAATATCTTTAACTTTAATGGTAGCATTCTCATTTTAAATCATATTGAGGCCAGATCATGTTAGAGAAATAAAACCTTTTATAGACTCATAATCAAAATATTTTCAATTTCAATAAACCCAAATGTTTCCATTTTAAATGGACTTCCATAATCAGTAACCAGTTATGAACATTTGACCAATACAAATGCAGGCACACAACAATTAATAACTAGAAAGAACACACCAGCTAACAGGCATTAAGCACTTAGCACACCAATTAACAATTAAATAAACATCACCTTTTACTATACCCAAGTAATATACTGGGTAGAATTTAAACACGTTTACCTAGCTTCATTAAATACCAATTAATAATTGGATTTTTTTATTTTTTAGGAAAATAGTCAATGAGCAAATTTAGGCCAGGGCCTCAATCCCTGTACTGAACACAGACAAATACAGCAGTTAGCAATTAAATTGATGTAAACCAGTTATCACACCAATTTAACAATTAACCAATACCTAGGTAGTATGACAGCTAACACTTAAACTGGCCACTTAATTTCATTAAAAAACAGTTTATTATTATTTTAGGTCAGGTTACTTTACAGTACCCAAAAACAAAAGGTGCAGAGGTTAGAGCAAAAGGGATCATTCTGGAAGTAAGTCCCAGGCCTAGCTCAAGGGGACTCAAACATTCTATTTACACTTTGATCCACTTTTACCCTGATGACACACACACCCATTCAGATGTCCTGACTTGGAACTGGAAACAGTTTCTCTCTTTGAAGTTTTTTTAAGGAACCAAAATTCACTGGGGTGCCGGAAATCAGAGCCTCTAGACCAAATTCAGTCCAGCTGTCACATGGCTGGTTACCTGGCTCTCCCACTCTGCTGGGGCTCCAGACATTCAGGCATTCATCCCAGAGTTCCAGGATGATGGCAGAATAGGATAGATTGAGTTCAACCCTGCTCCAAAGAATGGCTATGGAAGGAATGGGAGGATGACTGAGATAACAATTCCATGGTGTAAGCATCCTGGGAGAGTATTCCATACCACATAGAGTGGCTCTTGTTGCAAAAGCTGAGGAACTGAGAAGCAGAGAACCAGAGACCATCTGGCTGGTGCAAACAGCCTAACACAGAAGCTCAGAGTCCTCAGGAGGGCACAGACAGGGAGATGGGACTAGGAAATAAACCATGCCATGTTCTTTGAATGTTCTAACCTCATCAATGCAGCCCCACTCTCCATGTACCTGAACCCCATCACCTGCCCACCTCCCTGCACTCCAAGTGCCTCTGCAATGTCAACCCCTTGAGCACTTAGCCACTCCACAGACCTACCCAAGCACAGCCAAACCCACCTCCCCAGTGCCAGCACAGTCTCACCCCACCACTCCCAAATCATACCTCCCTGTACCTGCTGCCTACAGGTAATTGCCTGCATGTAAAGGCTACTGGTGCTGACCTCCATACCTAGGCTACACACATCCCCTGCCCATACAGTTGCACCGCCCCATCCCATACCCCATAAGCTCTGCACACAGGAAGATCAATTTATGGCACCTCCAATCTGTGCATGCACATGGACCCCAGTCATGATCCCAGGTCTGGGAAAGTGCTGACCTGCACAGCAGGACCACATCTGTCTCCAGCCCCTGTAATATAGTGCTGATCCACTGCTCTAACTCTGTCCATGCACACAAAAAGCCCCATGCTCTAGACCAGTGCTCACTAGGGCCACTACCCCCAGGCCAATGAGACCTAATTCCAGGGACCTGGAAGAGTTTTCTGCACTATATAGAGTGATCTCACAGGCATCAGCATAGCATCCCCAACTTGCACCTATACCTGCACTGCAGTGCATCACTGTACTATTGTGTCCCTTCCTGTGACCTGCATCCTGTTTCAAATCCATCCTGCAAATACAAGGCTTTACACTACTATAGGAAGTCAACTTCCAAAGTAAACCAATCAAAGTATTTATATGTCATGAAGACCACAAAAGATCATTAAAAATATCATGATGCAGAAAGCTATAGCCCAGCCTAATGACTAAATTAAAACACCATTGGAGACACAGTCATTGCAACAACTAATCAAAATGTTCAATAACTGCAAAATAAAATCAATGGGATGGCTAATGACATAAAGGAGATCAAGAAGACTCTAGAGCAGATAAAAAGAAATTTGAAAGAACAAATAGAAAGTTAGCAGATATCACAGATTTTAAAGATGCAGATATATTAATAGTATATTAAAGAAACACACTCTTGACACACAATGGCAGATTTGAAGAGGTAGAAGAAAGAATAAGTGAACTAGAAGACAGACAACTGACTTCAAACATTCAAAACAGTTAATGGCAAAAAACGATGAAAAAATCTGAATTAAATCTCAGGGAAATGATGGACATAACAAAGCACATAGATATAAGAATCGTTAATGTCACAGAAGGAGAAGAGAAGAGTAAAGTTCTAGCAAGAACAGTTGAGGATATAATGGGAGAAATCTTCCCAGTCCTTATGAGGGACATAAATATACAAATCAATGAAGCTCAATGAACACCAAATAGGATAAATTGAAATAAGCCTTCCCCAAGATTCATATTAATCAGTCTGTCAGATGTTGAGGAGAAGCAGAAAATCCTGAAAGCAGCAAGAAAAAAAAAACTACTATGTACAAGGGAAACCACATAAGACTAAATTTAGACTACTCAACTGACATGATGGAAGTGAGAAGGCAGTGGTATGATATATTTAAGATCATGAAAGAGAAAGATTTGGGCTAAGAATTCTTTAGCTAGCCAAATTGTCTTTCAAAACTAAGGGAGAGTTTAAAATTTTCACAGCATATAAATCCAGAAAGAATTTGTCAACAAGAGACCAGCCCTATATGTATTATTAAAGGAAGTTCAGCCAGTTGAAAGAAAAGAAAGGAGATGGCCATCTGGAGGGGGAAACCAAATTGAAGAGTGCCACTAAGGGTAACTTAAAAGATAAAAAGAGAAGAGGGAAAAGCATGTATAGATATGACCAATAAAATCCAAAAGATAAGATGGTAGATACAAGAAATGTCCTTTCAGTAATAACTTCAAATGTTAACAGACTAAACTTGCCAATAAATGATACAGATTAGTGGAATGGATTAAGAAATATAATCTGGCTATATGCTGTTTATAAGGTATGTATCTTAGATGCAAGAATAAAAATAGATGGAAAGTGAAAACATGGAAAAAGATGTTCCATGTAAATTGTAACTAAAACAAAGCAAGAATAGCTATACTAATATCAAACAAAATACACTTTAAATGTAAAAACAACATAAGAGACAAAGAAGGACACTATGTACTAATCAAACAGACAATTCAGTGAGAAGAAATAACCATCATAAATATTCTGATCCCAATCAAAGAGCTTGAAAGTACAGGAGACAGACATTGTCAAAACTGAAGGGAGTGACAGATGTTTTAACAATAATATTAGGAAACTTTAATACACCTCTCTCCTCTATAAAACAATCATACAGAAGACCAACAAGGAAATAGGAACGTTAAACACCTTGATAAATGAATTAGACCTAACAGACATATACAGGTCAATACACCACAATACACAAAGATTTACATTTTCCTCTAGCACTCATGGAACATTCTCCAGGATACATTGAGAGATCATAGGCCAGGGTACAAAACAGGCTGTTATAAATTTAAAATAACTGAAATAATTCAAAATTTTTTCTTTGATCACAATGGAATGAAGTGGGGTCTCAATAACCACCAAAGAATGAGAGCATATGCAAATATATGGAAATTAAATAGCACACTCTTACACCACCAATGGGTCAAAGAAGAAATGGCTAGAGAAATCAGTAGCTATTTGGAGATGAATGAAAATGAGAATATAACATGTCAGAACTTATGGGATGTGTCAAAGGCTGTGCTTAGTGGGAAATACATTGCCCTAAATACCTATATTAAAAAACAAGAAAAAACAAAAATCAAAGACCTAACTGCTCACCTGGAGGAACTTGAGAAAGAACAGCAAACTAAAACTAAAGTAAATAGAATAAGATAAATAACAAAGATTAAAGCAGAGTTAAATGAATTGGAAACAACAACAAGAAAAACAATAGAAAGATTCAATAAAACAAAAGTTGGTTCTTTGAGAAAATCAATAAAATTGATGAGACACTAGCAAGACTGACAAAGAAAAAAAGAGAGGGTGCAAATGAACAAAATCAGAAATGAGAAGGGATCAGTTACCACAGACCCTGAATAAATAAAAGAAATCATAAGAGTGATATGATAAGCAACTATATGCAAACAAACTACAAAACTTTCTTGAAATGGACAAATTCTTGGAAGCACACAAACTTCCTGACTCAAAAAGAAACAGAAAATCTCAACAGTCCAATCAAAAGCAGAAAGTATCAGTCAGGCATGAAAAATCTTCCTACAATGAAAAGGCCCGTGCCACATGGATTCACAGGGGGAATTTTATCAAACATTCCAAAAAGAACTAACACCAATCCTGCTCAAACCTTTCCAAAAAATTGAGGAAAAAGGAGCACTACCTAAGTGATTTTATGGAACTAATATAATTTTAATACCAAAACCGAGTACAGATGCTACAAGAAAGGAAAACTTCAGGCCAATCTCCCTAATGAACATACATGAACAAATTCTCAACAAAGTATTAGCAAATCAAATCCAATATCACATTTAAAAAATATACACAACAACTGATTGGGATTTGTACCAATAATGCAAGGATGGTTCAACACAAGAAAATAAATTAATGGAATACAGCCTGTCAACAAATCACAAGGGAAAAAGCACCTGATCATCTTGACTGCTGTTGAGAAAGCATTTGACAAAATTCAACATCCATTTCTGATAAATAAACTTCAAAAGATTGGAATCAAAGGTAACTTCCTGAATATAATAAAGGGCATATGTAAGAATCAGTAGACAGCATCATATTCAATGGAGGGGAACTGAAAACTTTCCCCCCAAGATAAGGAATGAGACAAAGACACCTGCTGTCACTTCTATTCTTCAATATTGTGCTAGAAGTGCTAGCTAGATGAATCAGGGAGGACAAAGAAATAAAAGGCATACCAACTGGAAAGGAAGCAGTCAAGCTCTTATTATTTGCAGATGACATGATATTATAACTGGAAAATCCTGACAAATATACAACAAAGTGATTGAGCTAATAAAGAAATTCAGCAAGGTGGCAGGATATAAAATTTATTTGAAAAATTAGTAACATTTCTAAACACAGCAATGAACTAACTGATGAGTCAGTTAAGGAAAAAATTCCATTCAAAATAACAACTAAATGAATCAAGTATTTAGGAATGAACTTAACTAGAGATGTAAAAGTCATACACAGAAAGCTACATAACATTACTAAAATAAATCAAAGGAAGATTTAAATAGATGAAAATACATTCCCTGCTTATGGGTAAGAAGCTTAAATACTGTTAAGATATACATTCCACCCAAACTGATCTACAGATTCAACACAGTTTCAATTAAAATTCCAACAACCTACTTTGAAGACTTGTAAAAGTTAGTTACTAAATTTATCTTGAAAGAAAGGAGACCCTAAATAGGTAAATATATCCAAAAAAGAAGAATGAAGTGGGAGGATTAACACTTCCTGACTTTAAAATTTATTATAAAACTATCATGGTCAAAACAGCATGGTATCCTCACAAAGATAGGAGCATTGACCAATGGAATTGAACTGAGAGTGCAGAAATAGACCCCCAAATCTATGGTCAACTGTTTTTTGATAAGGCCCTCAAGTCCACTGAACTGGGACAAAATAGTGTTCTCAACAAATGTGTGCGGCAGAACTGGATACCAATAGCCAAAAAAATGAAAGAGGACCCATACCTTATATCCCATACAAAAATTAGCTCAAAATGGATTAAACACCTAAGTATAAGAACTAGCACCCTAAAGTTTCTAGAACAAAATGTAGGGAAACATCTTAAAGACTATTGCATTCAAGTAATAGGAGGTAGCTTCCTAAACTTTACACCCAAAACACAAGCAACAAAGGAAAAAATAGATAAATGGGAACTCTTCAAAATAAAATGCTTCTGTACCTCAAAAGACTTTGTCAAAAGGTTAAGAGGCAGCCATCTCAATGGGAGAAAATATTTGGAAGTCACATATTGGACAAAGTTTGATATCCTGCATACACAAAGAAATCATACAACTCAACAGCAAAAGATCAAACAACCCAATTATAAAGTGGTTAAAGATATGAATCAGCATTTTTGTGAAGAGAAAATACAGATGGCTCAAAAGCAAAAGAGGCTATGCTCCTTTTCATTAGTTAAAGGGGAACTGCACATCAACAGTACAATGAGATGTCACCACACACTTATAAAAATGGCTGCTATTAAACAAACAGTGAACTACAAATGTTGGAGAGGATGTGGAGAAACTGGGACACTTATGCTCTGCTGGTGGGAATTTACAGCCACTATGGAATACAGTTTGGCAGTTCCTTAGGAAACTAAATAACAAATTGTGCTATGACCTAGTGCTAGCACTATTTGGTACATACCCAAAAGAGTCAAGAACAGTGACACAAACAGACATTTGCACATCAATTTTCATAATAGCATATTTCACAATTGTTAACAGATGGAAACAGTCTAAATTCCCATCAACAGATGAATGGATTAACAAAATGTGGTATGTATATTTATTTTTATGATAGAATATTATGCAGCAGTAAGACAAAATGACGTCCTGAATTCCATGACAAATGGATGTGCCTTGAGGACATAATGCTGAGTGAAATAAGCCAAGCATAAAAGGATAGATACTGTAAGACTCCATTTTTATGACCACAGTAAAGGTCAAATTAGAGTCTTATAATACAGAATATAAGTCACTTAGAGATACATAGAAGCTAGAGATGGGCGAACTGTTATCTGATGTGGTTGAACTCAAATGGAAGGGAAAAGACAGAGTGCAGGTGGTTCTCTAGGGGATCTGTAAGTAATATTAACATAATGAAGGTGAGCAAGATTTAAAGGGGCTGTATAGACCTGTGTGTCCCACTGATTAACATGAGAAATATACATTAGTTCTCACAGGAACTACTTCAATTATATCACTCATGTACAAAGAGTGTTTAAGTCCAGAGTTCAGAGGGAAAACTTCAATTGCATGCAATGAGTGATGTTCAACAGGAAAGCAACAGCAGTACCACAGCAAGAGTAGGGATAAATAATGGGGAGAGTGACAAGAGTTGAGGGGAGGTTTAGCGTTCCTATCTCGTGAGGGGCTATTTATTGTTTATCTTTCTCTGGGGAACAATGAAATTATCTAAAATTGAGAGTGTTGATGGACTGTGGACTTTAGGCACTATACATGATGCCTAATGAGTGCAGGTGGTTGAAGGATGCAATGACTGAGATTGGCGAATGATGGTGTATACATATGATCAAATATTGTGCTGCTACAAAAACAAACACATTTGTGAGGCATGTGGCGATGTCAATGAACCTGTAGGGCAATTGGTAAGAGAAAATAAGCCAGAAACTAAAGAACAATTATTGAATGGTCTCCTTTGGAAAATACTTGTAAGAAAAGAAGCCCAGATTGTAAGCTCTTAGAGAAGACACATTTAGTCCAAAGAGGTAGTTATTATTTATGGGTTTTGAAAGGCTGTTTTATATAAATCTACAACCTGGTATTGAGAGATAAGAGGTAAACTGATAGGTCAGGATTAAAGTATTTGAGAACACAGGGGTAATGAAGACATTATTTATATTTTAGAACCACATCTACTCTTTGAGACCAAGGGAAGAAAGGTTTATTCTGTCTGTAACCAAAATTTTCTGAAGCACTTAATCTAACTTGACCTTCTGGAGAGCTCATTGAACAATTGAAACACAGGGAACCCAGAATAAGAATGATGGTGCTTAATTCTGTATATCATAATGTAATGGCTGGATGCATCCAAGAATATATTAAGCAGAAAATCAAAAAGTATTGGCAAAGTCCCTTGAGAGATGGGAGAAAAAATATGGAACTATAACACTTTACCATCAGGGAATCCCCGATACTGTGTGAAATATTAGGGACACCCAAAGCAATAGGCCAAGCCATTCGTCTTGAGGATTAATCTTGTGAAATTTATGTAGATAGTGGAGAAGCATAGCCTACCTATAGGTATTCCTAAGAGTGACATCTGGAGGACCTGTTTAGTTGCTCAGATGTAGTCATACTCTCTCTTCTTTGTTTTGTATGTATGTTATATTATACAATAAAAAATGTAAAAAAAATTGGAAACGTGTATTCCAGTTATTCAAGGCAGTAGCAAAATCTCAATTTTGCTGACATTAGCTACATGCAATTATTGACAGCAAAATTTTCACCAGTTACTAAATATAAGCAGGAAGACAAAAAACAATCATCAATGAAAACTAGACCATAGATTTGAATTGGAAATTTCATAACTAATTGTGGAATATTTGGCCCAACAATTTAATTATATTCTTCTTCCATTTTGTTGAATGTAAAACATTGGTCACCACAGAAGTGTTTCCAGATTTTAGATTCATTTATTCTTACTGTTGACACTAGTGGGAATGTGAAAGTCCCCTTCATTTGCCGCTACAGAGGTTTGGATCTCAAGGAACAGCCTATGCTGAGCTGAGTGGTACTATTTTTTCTTAATTAAAAGCAAAAAATTAAATTTAAGCAGAAAAGCATTAATATGATGTTGGAAGTGGGAAGAAAGAATCAGCAGGACAACTTGATTGATCTTGGACTGACCCACTTAAGAAAGACTGAGCAGAACACAAAGATGTAGAAAGTAAGTGCATTACAGCTCATCATGCCCATGAACCTCTGGGAAAACCTTTGCATCTGCCCATGGTGACACATACCCTGGTTTGAATATTTCTGCCATAAAGGATGTGTTTTGGACCAAAGGATCCAATGAGATGAGGAAAATCAGGGGTCAAAGAAGCACATTTTCCAAGTAACATCCAGCTCTCACTTTCATTTGAGATGCTGAATATCAGGGTGAGATCACTGATGTCACTCCAGATGGGGTGTGGCTTTTGGGAATGGTAACTTACACTGGGTCATCTTTAGCAGCCCTCACTTGGTTACACCACAGTCTCACTCAGCTCTTCCCAAGCAGCATTCCATGTTTTTATAATGTTTTTTTTCTTTTGGTGTAATTTTAGATTTATAGAAAATTTGCAGAGACAGTACAGAGAATTCCTTTACATCCTCACCCACTTCCTCTTGATGCTCACATCTCACATTATCATGATTCATTTGCAAAACTGAGCTATTTATACTGGTAAAACAGTAATAACTGGAATCCAGATTTTTATTCAGGTTTAACCATTTGTTTTCTAATGTATTATTACCATTCTAGGATCCAAACCAGAACATGTCATATAAGCTGACCGTGAATTTGTTGCGAGAATGTTGTGACATCCTGATCTCTGCTACTGCAACGTTTCTATTTGAAATCAGTAGCACAGTATTTTGTTTTGTACATGAAGACTCTAAGTGTGTTTTTCAACTAATCTCATTATTTTAATATGAACAATTAGTTTTTGCCTCTTTAAGTAACAATTTGTTAAATCATCACATGCACTCATTCATCCAAAAATGAAAATTAGCCCTTTCATCATGGGACTGCAGTTACAATGGGGAATGAAAATCACATAGACCACAATTGTTTGAGACTCTGATGCATGTTAAAGCTGCTGCATGAGAATCGATCTTTATAACACACTTAGCCTGATGTTATATCTGCAAGAGGAACATGTGTGCTGAGTGTTCCCAGGTAAGGGCAAGAGGTAACGAGAGCAAATGCACAGGCAGCAGAGAGGTTCAGGTCTTCTAGGGATGTCCCCAGGTCACTCCCCTCTATCAAAGATTCCTGCCCAGAATTCCTTCAACTGTCTGTGAACATGGCCTTATAGTCAAGGGAGGGACAGATTCTGGCCGTGTTTAAATCTAATTCTGTTCTTCTTTTGGTTTCCATAGCACAGTATTCAGTCCTGAACCTGTGGATGTGGTCTAATGACAGGAAATCATTAGTGGAGAAAAGAGGTGTAAAACCCAGTCATTGTCCTAGAGGAAAGAGGAGTCAACATCACTCAGTGAAGAAGTAAATGACACAGTTCCTTCTCTCTGGAATCAGCAATCTCCTTTTAACATGAGATTTATTGATAAACACGTATTAGTTTTTTTCAGTTAATAACCAGTGAGCAGTTTATTAGTTCTCAGTGCTGTAGGTCAGGGGTCTGGCTGAGCACAGTGTGAAGGGTTCTCTGCTCAGAGTCTTTGGAGGATAAAATCAAGGTGTCAGTGAGGTTCTGTTCTTTTCAGAGCTTGGCGTTCTCTTCCAAGCTGATGTGGTTGGACAGAATCAGTTCCCTGGGTGATAGGATTGAGATCCATTTCCTTGCTGGCTGGGTGTCCTCATCTCTTAGAGGCTAACATCATTCCCATTCCTTGACATGTGACCCCTCAACCTCCACAGCCAACATCAGATATTTTCTGCCATGTCAAATTCTAACAATCTGTGAGTTTTACTGCGATCTTATTCTCCGAGCAGTACAAAAATATTTAAAGGGCTCCTGTGAAATAGTCAGGCACACTTGAATAACCTACCCATCTTAATGACAATAGTTTTCATTTCATATGCAAATAAAGTCCAGAAAATCACTTCACAGCCAAATATAATTCATGTTTGAAGAACTAGGATATGGTTTGTACATGTCAGCACTCAGGAAACTTGAGGGCCCTCTTAGAACTCTACTTACCACAATGCTCTTTTTACCAAATATTGTTTTGCCCCAATTTTATTTTTGGCAGTGGAGAGTATGGGGAAATTTAAATTAAAATATCACTATATGATTTTAGAGGAGAGGATAGAAGTGCTAGTTTCCCAGCTGTCACAGAAAGGATAATCATTTCACACTTCCCATTTCCTTGCAGTGTTAATGCACATATAAATGACCTAGAGAGTATCTGTTAAAATAAATAATTAATTTGGACTCATGCTTCATGGACTCTCACTGCACTTAATCTAATCCCTCAGCTTTCATCCTCTTTATTGTTCTCCTAGAATCAGGTCCTTGTCTGCTTTTCACACTTTCATTTGTCTTTTGTAATCATCCAAGACCACATTCTGTGCATTTTTGGAAGTGTTCTTCCCTTAGCTTTGGAGGCCAACTCCCTACTTCACTCATGGATGAGGTCAACTGTCCATATTCAAACAGGAAATTTCCACATGCAATGCTTCATGTGGACCCCTCTGACTCAGTCATTCACATGACACAAATTGTTTCATCTCATGTAATCCATGACAATCTCATGTTCTTCAATATATGTCGGCATAGGGAGGACATTCTATTGCATTAAAGCAGGCAACCTGACAATTATGAAGTAAAAGTCAATTTAAGTATATATATATATATATATATATATATATATATATATATATATATATATATATATATATTAACTTCATGGAACAGCAGGAAAAAAAAATGGAGATGAGGGCAAACATGAAGAAAGTACTGGCATCTTCAAAACCCATATATGTGGTGGACCAAGAACATGGAGGACTTTTGATTGAGTAGGAATGTCTTCCTGGTGGTTTGGGTCTGTGCCACCCCATTCCTGAATGCCTGGAAATGGCACCCTCACCTAATGTAATGGGCTCATAGGGAGACAAACTATGGAAAAATAAATGTATTATTAATTAGAATTGGAACAATGCATGCCTTAGGATATTCCACATTAAGGAAACTTCTTGAGGGCAGAAGAGTGTGTGCTTTGCAGGAAAAGTGGAGATCATGATACAGGAGGGATCATGCTATCTACATAATTGTTAAGCTGTCTCAATTTTTTCAGTCTTCCTCTGATTCTGTTCATGGTGAGGGATGTCCTATGCAATGGACCTGGGTGCACCTTGCCTTATTTGTCCTGTATTAGCAGCTTTGCTACAGGAGGTAAATCACAGAAAAGCAGGATAGGAGAGGCTGCAGAAATATTCTTTGTTTATTGTTTGCCTCTCCCAGATAATTGAAAGATTAAGAGGTCAGGGGTTCTGTTTCATTTATTCATAATCCAATGCTCTGGGTCTGGAAGTGTTTGTATTGGTATTTGTATAGTTCTATAAATATCTTTGGTTTGGATAGGAAAGGATGACGAATCTGCTCTGAGACCTTGGGAGGTGGAGCTATTTAGTCTATTACCACTAGGTGGGGTATTTACCCCTTAGATGTGTGATGTATTCACAAGTATAGTGAATATTTTCTTTGAGAAACTGATATGAGGAATGGTGATTTGAGAAACTGATGGACTTAATGGGTGGTGCCAAGAGCAACCTGTGAGTATCTGGTGACTCATTTTCAGAGACTTATTTGAGTTCAGAGCAATATCAGTGTTCTGGTTTGAGATATCTTGAGGGGATTTGAGAAGTCAAAGAACTTCAAATATGTATTTAAAATCCAGAATAGACTGAGATAGACATTTAATCTGTGCACTATATCCTCATTCTATCCAATTACATGAATGTATTACATGCAGTTTCTCGTACCATATATATATATATATTTTTACATGGGCAGGCACCAGGAATTGAACCCAGGTCCTCTGGCATGGCAGGCAAGCATTCTTGCCTGCTGAGCCACCGTGGCCCGCCCTGGTACCATATTTTTAAAATATCAATTAATTCAGAGATTTTGCACTCACAGACAAATATATTCCATTACAAAATTAAGCATACAAGAACATTATTGGTAGTTTCAATCATAAATTGATAATTAAATATTTTAACTTTGGCAGTATTCTAAAGTTGGTTGAAAATTATAGTTTGCAGGTTATTTGTGGGACATTTGCAGGACTCCAATCACATTTCCTGTGGTAATGTTATTTTGTCCCCTTCTTTCCATTATCTGTCTTCACAGCTCACTGCACAGTGCATTTCCCTTTATACTCTGTGCTGATTTGCATAGACTCCTGGGGACTCAGCGGCTGCTCAGACTCTATTAATGGGGACTCCCTGGAGACAGGGCCTGAGTGCACCAGACAGTGAGCAAGATGCTGTCAGAGTCCCAACTCCTCATCCTCCTGGGGCTCTGGGTCTCAGGTGAGGGCTTCAGAAGAGCAATGTCTTTATAAAGCTGGAGAGATGGTTTTCACATGCAGAGTGTACAGACTACTCCATCTCAAACAGATCTGATTATATATGATAAATGAGGAAACCTACATGGGAATATACATTTTATATACTTGTGATTTATTAGATGATCTTGTTCTTTTGTCTGCAGGTGCCAGTGGGGACATCATGGTGACCCAGTCTCCAGGCTCTGTGGCTGTGACTCCAGGGGAGACCATCACCATGAACTGCAAAGCCAGCCAGAGTGTTAGCAATGGCTTAAACTGGTACCAGGAGAAACCAGGACAGGTTCCCAAACTGTTCATCTATGGTGCATCCAACCGGGCATCCGGGGTCCCCAACCGATTCAGTGGCAGTGGGTCTGGGACAGATTTCTCTCTCACAATCAGTGGAGCCCAGGCTGAAGATGTGGCCACTTATTACTGTCAGCAAGGTTTAAGTTCTCCTCCCACAGTGCTTCAGCCTCGAACACAAACCTCCTCTCCCAGCTGTGGGGCACTGAGTCCTGCAGCAGCAGCTGCTCCCCCTCCTCCCAGCTCTTCATATTGAAACTTCAGCCTAGTAGTTAGTCTTCCTGTCCTACAGTTTCCTTCAATGGACTCTTTCCTTAAAACCTTCCTTGTCCTTGTTATTAAAGTAGTTATACTCTTCCTCCTTTCTAATTGCACTTTTCCTTCACTTTCTCTTTCCCTTACTCATTCCTTCAAAGACATTTCTGTAGTTCTAACCACTTGTTGGGACTAGTTTCCTTTGAGGTACTGAGGCCACCTGGAGTCTGTAAGGGCAGAGAGACAGGAGGAGGGAGAAAAGGAGCTGCCTAGTTAGGAGTCTCTCAGGGGGGAAATGTAAGGGGGAATTCCCAGCACATTGGTATTTAGCATAGTTAGGTTCTGAATGTGCCATGTTTTCATCTATTCCCTGCAGTTCAAGTTGTTCTTCTCTGCTCTCCCTGGTGTGAAGGTGGTGAGGAGGAGGGAGTCAGTGTGAAAGGAGCATGAAGGAGTGAGGCTGGCAACTTGGTCAAGGATGGAAAACAGTCTTTGTCAACAATAACACAGTGTTTTCATACTTGACAGCACTAACTCTCCATCAGGTTTCTTTTCCACTGGGTATTTATTTTACACTAATGTCTTTACACTTCCATTATATCTAGAATATTTTACATGCTTGCATTACACAATTCATTATTCTATTTTAGTGTTATATTAGTGAATGGATTTGTTATAGTTAACGCTTTTCTTCATTAATTTCTCTTTTATTTTGCCATTATTAAATGAATTCTGAGAGTCTACTATATTTGCTTTATAATAATGGTATTAAGCAATTGAAGACATGAGTCTGTCTTTTGGGTTTAAGTTTGAAGGTGTTTTACTTTTCTAGCTGCCAGAATGCAACACACCAGTAATGTGTTGGCTTTTAATTAAAGGTCAAATTTTTAAATTTATTAAAAACATGTAGTTCTTCAGAGGAAAGGCAGCAGACTTTCATCTGAGGTTTTTTATTTTACACAGGAAGGCACAGGGCAATCTCTGCTGGCCTTATTTCCAGGTCTCTGGGTTCCAACAAGTTTCCCCTGGGTGATTCCTTTCTGCATCTCCAAAGGCCTGTGCTGACTTGTGAATCTGAGATGAGGTAAGCTGAGCAGTTTGTGCTTTGGGTATCAAGTTTTAGGAAGCTACCTCCTATTCCTAGGTCTTGATGATTTTTCCCTACATTTTCTTCTACAGGCCTCATTGTACTAGTTCTTATATTTAGGTGCTTGTTTCATGTTGAATGAATTTTTGTATAGGGTGTAAGGTAAGTGTCCTCTTTCACTCTTTTGGCTGTTGGTATCCATTTTGCCCAAGCTGCCAAGTTGACAAGGGGTGAACTGTCATGGACAGGTACCTACCTCTTTCTGATGTCGCAGCTCTGGGACTCTGGTGGAAGGTGTAAAAGAAGCTCAATCAAACAAGATTTAAATATTTGTATATTAGGAAAGACTACTTTAGATATACATGGAAATAGTTGTAATTTCCACAAAGTATTATATGCAATATTGTATGAAATAGGTCTCTGAGATAGGTATAATCACAAGGAAACATTGTGGATGAGCTGTTTTTTAATTTGTTGGCATGATGCTTGCATCTGTGTTAGTTGTTCATTCTGATTGCAGTCGTCTGTGGGGCACTGAGTCTCCAGTCTCCCTGGCTGGGGCTTCAGGTCTGAGGGTCACCTTCAGCTGCAAGTTCAGTCCTAGTATTTTAAGGAGTCTCAGTCAGAAGAACTACTTAGCCTGGTACTGGCATATGATAGTTTGGAAGCTGCCAGAATGCAAAATGACTTTACAAAGGAGAAGTTAATAAGTTACGATTTTACCATTCTGAACTATAAAAACATGCAAACTAAGGCCTCCAAGGAAAGATACCTTAATTCAAGGAAGCTGATGGCTCAGGAGCACCTCTCTCAGCTGGATAGTCACATGGCGGACATCTTCATTTCCCTTACTCCTGGGCTCCATTGATTTCAGCCTCTCTTCCTGTATGGGCTCCTTACTTTGCTTCTCCAGGGCTGGCTTTCATCCTTTGGTTTCCCTTGTCTCCCCTATGGTCTGGCTTGTTTAACATCTCATGGTGACATTTCCTAGGCTCCAAACATCTCTAAATGTCCATGTCTCTGTTCTCCCAGTGTCAGCATCTGTGTCAGCTCAGGACTCTGTCAGCTCTTTCAGCCTCTCTTCCTGTATGGGCTCCTTACTTTGCTTCTCCAGGGCTGGCTTTCATCCTTTGGTTTCCCTTGTCTCCCCTATGGTCTGGCTTGTTTAACATCTCATGGTGACATTTCCTAGGCTCTAAACATCTCTAAATGTCCATGTCTCTGTTCTCCCAGTGTCAGCATCTGTGTCAGCTCAGGACTCTGTCAGCTCTGAGGCTTCTGTCAATTCTGACTCTCTCCAAAATATTTCCTTTTAACGGATTCCAGTAAAATAATTGAGACCCTCCTGAAAAGGGTGGAGTCACATCTCCCTCTAATCAAAAGTCACGCCAACAATTGGGTGTCTCACAGTTCATGAAGATAATCTTATCAAAAGATTCCAACCGACAAGTTGAATCAGCTTTAATAGAAATGGCTGCTCCCATCAGTTTAGAATAGGATTGAAACATGGCTTTTCTGGGGATCATGATACTTTCAAACTGGCACACAGCAGAAGCCAGGACAGACCCCAAACTGCACATTACCTCATAATCCACTGGACATTTGGCATCCCTGACAGGTCCCTGGTACTTGAAAACAACAGACTTCCTTCTCATCATCAGTGGGCTTCAGGCAGCAGATGGGCAGATTACTTCTGTCTGAAGTATTATGACTTTCCTTTGTGAGTCACTGTTGAATACAACCTCCTCCTCTGTGCTGCTTGTCAGTGAGTCTCTTATGAAGTAGCTGTTTCCTGTTCACACAACCCTGGACTTACCTACCTCCTCTATCTGCTTTGGAGGTTGCCTCCTGATTTCTTTTCAAGAAGCTTTTCAGGGTCCAGAGACATTTAAGAGGTCCAGTCTCTTTAATCCCTTTTTGTGATGGTCACCGTGGGATAATGCAGTAAAGATCTCTGTTTTAGTTTCCTATTGCTCTTGTTACAACTGCCACAAACATTAGAAATGTCTCATTTACAGTTCTGCAAATCATTAGAACAAAATGGATGTCATTCAGCCAAAATCCTTGTGTGACAGTGTCCCCTTGTGGTAACCTCAGGGCAGAATCTGTTTCTTGCCCTTTCCAGCTTGTGGAGAACTCCCAATGCCCTGGCTGGCGTGTCCTTTCATTGGTCTTCATAGTAATCAACACTTCATCTCCTGACCCTGCTTCTGTTGTCACATGTTTCTCTGACCACAGTCCTGAGAGATTCTTTCCTTTTTATTTTCATGGGCAGGCACTGAGAATGGAACCCTGGTCTCTGGCATGGCAGGTAAGAATTCTGCCACTGAGCCACTTTTGTACCCCTCGGTTCTTTTCTTTTAAGTGATCATATGTTTTCATGGGGTGCGCAGATAATCCAGGGTAATTTCCCATCTCAGCATCTACATACTTGTTGATATTTTCAAAGTCCTTTTTGCTATATAGAGTGACAGATTGCAGACTCAAAATTAGTTTTGTGAATATCTTTGGGGTTATTAATCTAACTCACAAAACCTTCTGTGTTCCTCACATTGTCAGGACCATTGTCAGTAAGTTCTGTACAGATGGACGCACATGACTGAGGCAAGCAAAGTCCATGCAGCCCTGACTTGTTTGAGACCCAGTGAGATTTATACTCTGATGAATCAATATTAAACCTTCCTGTTTTAATTCTTTCTCAATCTCTCTCTCTCCCATTTTTCCCTGTCATTTTCTCCATCATCAAATGGTTTTCAAGACATAATCCTGGCCACTTCAGATTAATAATCCCCACCACTGACTCTGAACAGCTTCCCACTGTCCCTTCCTACTGGACCCTCTTTCCAGCCAGGACTTTCTGTTCATCATTTTCTGACTGTAGCTCTTTGTGGTCCTACTTAGTTCCTTTGCTCAATTCTGTACTTTCTTCTAAAAGCAAAAGAAAGCAAAACAAAAAGATGGAAAGTCATTTCTCTCATTGATACTCCTTCTAAAGGCCTTTCTGTAATTCTGTAAACCTAAGTATCCACATGTGCTGTTCTAGAGCTGTTATGGATCCCCCAAAATGCAGTGTTCTTTTACTCCATTCTTGTGCTGATAGACCTAATATGGGTTGGAAACTGCCATTAGAGTATTTAATTTGAGCTGTGAAGGAGGGTCTTAATTCTTCACAGGAGTCCTTTATGGGAGATTAAAAGGGATGTGTGCTATTTTGAATATATCGTGGACCCCAGAAAATTCATGTCCTTTAATCCTCATTCAATATTATGGAATCAGAGCTTTCTGATTTTTCCCATGGAATTTGTCTCCACCCATTCAGTGTGGGGTTGCTTACTGGATCCCTTTAAAAGGGAAGTATTTTGGAAAGGGTTTTAGAGCCCACACAGGCAGAGACATTTGGGGAGGAAAGAAAATATCTCTATGAGAGCTTCATGAAACCAGAAGCCTGTAGTGAAAGCTAGCAGATGTCTCCATGTTTCTGTTTGTCTTTTCTGTTGAGAAAGAGACTGTGGATGTCATTGGTCTTCTTAAACCAAGGAATCTTTCACTGGATATCGTATGTTGGACACTTCTAAGCTTGGACAATCTTGCTTTAATTTGGACATTTTCACAGCCTTAGAATATATAAATTTGCAACTTAATAACAAATGCCTGTTTGTAAAAGCCTTTATGTTTCTGGTGTGTTACATTCTAGCAATTTGCAAACTTGAACATCAGGTAAATCAGGAGAATAAAGAGAGAAATACCCAGTTACATTTTGGATACCATCATTGAAACCAGGACCAGTAGAGAAGGACAAACAGACATCACCATGTGTGCTCTCTTGTGACAGAGAAACCCTGAATGCCAGCAGCCTTTCCTCAGAGAGGATTTCTTCCTCTTGATGCCTTAATTTGGACATTTTCATGGGCTAGGAACTGTAATTTTTTAACCAAATAAACCGGAAACAAAATTAACCTATTTCTCTTATATGATATTCTGGCAGCTGTTGAAAACCAAAATACCATAAATGATTATAGCATGACCTTGATCCTTAAGGTATGAGATTTATTTTGTACTGTTTTGACCCTTTCTAGCTCTGGAAACTTTGTTTACTACTCTGTGGCTGGGTTTTCACATATGTACAATGGGTGAAATAATTGCTTCTATTTTCTAGGAATGTCATAAGTCACAATAAGGCAATACTTGTAAATACTTCTAGAAATTCCATCCACCTGGACCACACTTGGGCACTGCCATAATTTCCATGCTGCACAAGTGCCTCTTTCTTTCAATCTATTACACCTTCAATTTTTATCAAAATATAAATATATCCTCCAACTTCAGAGTCCTCTTGTTACTGCCTAACACTTTTGTTGCCATACTTTGTTTGAACACTCGACACCTTGGTACTTTTCCATTCACCCCACCGCATAGTGAATTCAGCTGTGGATTATTAATTTCTACATTGAATAGTCATGTTCAGTCATTAGCTGGATCATCCATACTTTAATATTTGGATAATAATGATAATGACTAATTCTTAAAATATGTTTCAAATACCTGCTTTCATCCTCATATAAACCTGGTGAAATAAGTTTTATTCTTGTTCCTGATGTTGCTGGGAACTGCGTATGTGTTGTAGAGTTCGTTTCTAAATGCCTGTTCACTGACTGGTGAGACAGGTTACAAAAGCAAAATCTTTAGATTTTGCTAAAATGCTGAATCTGATATCCCGATTTGGGGAACTTGGAACTGTTTGTATAGTTGTGAAAGAGTCATATTTACAACAAGTTTCCCACCTGATTCTGATATGGAGCTCATCTGTGAAACAGTGACAATCTTTGCAGATGATGTGCCCTTGAGTGATTTACACTTTGTGGATGAATTCCTTCCTATCAAGGGTAATTTTTTTCTTCATGCCATTCTGAACAGCGCTTTTTCATATAAATTTACAGAGAGTACCATCCAGCTAAACATTTGTCTCAGTTATTTATTAACTTTCTATTAAAGTGTCACTAATAGCTGTATTTAAAGAAGGCATGTCAGATTTAAAGATATTTTATTTATTGACAATTTACTCTCAGCATCTGCTACAATTACTTTATGAGATCTAAGTGTGGTGAAGAGAGTAAACTCTCAAAAACATAGCTCAATCTGAGAGAGAATGTGATAATATTTTTTTGTTCCTGGCCCTTTCCCTTTTCACCTTGGGATGCCCAAATCCTCCTGGTTGGTGTGTCTGTCCCTGCAGTCACTTGGCACCCTGCCCACTTGTGCTTTGCTCTGTGCTGTGCACTCCTCAGTGCATGAAGTGGCCAGGTGCACTCAGTGGCTGCGGTGTTAGTGTTGGAAGCTGCCAGTTATGTATTTGAAAAATGTTTTTTGGAGTAAATGCTCAGGAGCCATGCTGCACAACTGTACAATTAATAAAGGACAGTTATCTTACTACTGTGGTTTCTTTTCTTCCATTTAGTGTAGGTGTATATTATGACAATATTACTGTTTGATTACAGTTTGTTTTTAAATTTCATGGCACCATTTGAGGGAGCAATAAGGTAAATAAATAAAAGTGAGTGTTAAACAAAAATCACCTACTGAATTTTTCTTTCTCAATAAGAACAAGATGATAAATGTGTTACTTACATAAAACACTTGCTATTTACCATCTGTCTTGGGGCTGGACACATGAAAACTAGAAGTAATTCATCTGTGCAAGGATGTTTAAATGCATTTCCCAAGGAAAGGTTTGTTTTAAGAACACTGGGCCCAACAGCAATTTGCTATTTTTATCTGCTGAGTAGTCAAGTATCACTCTGAAGCATGATTTGTCCTTAGATAAAATGAGAGTTCTTCTAAATTTATTTTCTGTATCTTTGATTCCATGTTTTCTTGGGCAAATAAGAAATGTAAAGTGACACATCTTTTGCTTGGCTTCCTTAGCAGAGAAACAATTTTGCACAGAGTACAAAAATGTATATAGTATATTAGTAAATTAATATACTTCAAAGGAACATATTTTAACTCTAATGATTTGAATTTTCTTAATGAAAGTTTCAGTATCAAAGCAGAGCTTCTGGAATGGATAGTGGTAGTTGGGGAGGAAAAGAAGAAATTGAGCAAGAACCCCTGCAATGATGCAATTTTCAAATTCCACAATTGCACTCCAGAATATTTGGGTTGACAAGTCAATTAAATCTTCGTTTACTTTCATTGAATGAAACATTGGGCACCACAGGACTGTTGCCCATCTCTGGTGTCATTTGAATTGTAATGTCCATCCTGGTGGCAGTGTGAATGTCCCTGCATCTGATGCTGTGGGGGTTCTGGTTCCCAAGGAAATGTCAATGGTGAGGTGAGCACTGGAATGTTTTTATTACTAAGCACAAATCAGAAAAATTACCTAACCTGAATATGAAAGGAGTGTCAACAGCACAACTAGACACTTCTTCTCCTTATCTATTTTAGGAAAGAGTTTTACACAAGAGACGAGATTATAGAAATTTAAATGCTTTAAAGCTCTTTATGCACATGAAGCTCTGAGAAAACCTTGGTGACACCCAGGGGCACACTTACCCAGGTTTGAAAGGGTGCTCTAGGTGATGTTTGCTTGGATAAAAGGGTCTAATGAGGTGAGAAAAGTCAGGTGTCAAAGAAGCATATTTTTCAAATACTGTCAGGTCTCACTTGCAAGGGGAGATGCTGAATGTCTAGTATAAGAGCTATAATGTCACTCCAGAAGGGGGAAGGATGGTCTCACATTGTCATTCATGACAGACTCATTCAATATTCATTCACATATACAAAGGAATCCTTCCATATGCTTTTAAAAATAAGTTTTAAGTTTGGAATAAATTTTGTTTTTTTTTAAAGATGCATAAATAGTACAATGTTCCTATACAAACTCAACCACATGCCCCTAAAGGTAACATGTTATGTGATCATGCCACATTTATCAAACTAAGAAATTTACATGGCAGAGTCATATTAAATAAAATCCAGACTTTAATCATACTAATCATTTCTTTTCTCATGTCCTTTTCCTTTTCTAGGATCTAATCCAGGACACCACATTCAACTTGGTTTTCATGAATTAGTTACAGAAAAATTGTGTGATATTTACAAAAGACTGTCATGGTCACTGCTAATGCAGTGCTCCAATTTTACATGAATAGCATAACATTTTATGCTATCCATGAGTATTTTAAGAGTTTCTCCGTTATCCATGAGTATTTTAAGAGTTTCTCCACCAGTCTCATTATTTCAATGTTACTGATGAGCACATGCCTCTATGG
Organism: Myrmecophaga tridactyla; assembly: GCA_004026745.1. Lineage (NCBI taxonomy): Eukaryota > Metazoa > Chordata > Mammalia > Pilosa > Myrmecophagidae > Myrmecophaga > Myrmecophaga tridactyla. The sequence continues at coordinate 31,905 of PVIY010029407.1, forward strand.
TAACAATTATCAAAATCATCCCTTTCATCATTTATACAGAAGAGGGAGTTGGTCACCTTCATGGGGCCCTGGAGCCAAGTGAGGAAAGGAGATCCCAGAGACTATGAATGGGTATCTAAGAACCCTGATGCATGGTAAAGGTGGTTGCATGTGAATGGGTCCTTACACCTCACTCAGTCTGATGACATGTCTGCAACAAGGAACATAGTTTTGAGTTTTCCAATTAAGA
>PVIY010029408.1:0-32118 GCA_004026745.1 Myrmecophaga tridactyla
CAGAATAGTCAAAAAATTGCACTTGAATCTTTTAGTTGTAAATGTAACCCTTGTCTATCAGGATAGGAGGGTGAAGAGTTAATTTTCAGTGGAGAACCACACGTTTCTTCCTTCAATTTCTTATTCTCTATGCCCGAAACAAAAGGAAACCGGTGAGTAAAGAAGCGAATAGTTAGCAAGGAAGGGGAAAAGATGGACTGCAAGAAAGTATGGCTTCCTAAAGAACACCCAGTGCTCTCTCTGAGAGCCTACAAAAGCTGCACGTACTAAGTTTACTTTTCAGAAACCTAAAACTTCAGGTGGTTCCGAGGCCAGATGAGGCCTGAGACCCAGAGGGCCCAGCCTCTCCAGGACATCAGCCAGCTCCATCCCCATCCCATATTGCCGACACCCCTTTCCAACATGAAGGAAGTTAGAATGGGCATAACCCAAATACCCCTAAAGGTTGGAAGAAGGATTAAAGGAGAAGTAGGAGTTATAACAGAGAAGACAGGATTTGACAAATAAATATGACTGCTGAGTCATTATATGGATATTTCTTTTTAGTCTCCAGTGTCATGGAGCAGCTAGACGGAAAAATCTAAAATTGTGGAACTGTAACCCATACCAAACTCTGAAATATGTTCTATAACTATTTGTTAAAATGCATTTTGACATGTACTGCTTTTTTGCATATATGTAATATTTCACAGTTTTTTTAAAAAGCTTCAGATACATGGTTTATGAATAGACTAAATAAATTAAAAAGTGTGGCCAACAGAAAAGAACTCTGGAGTGGTATGATAAAGAGCAGGAAGGGGGAGGACTCTGGGGGAAGCAACAATGGGACTATGTTATTGTCTCCCAGACTCAGGATATGCAGAGCTGAGAAGCATCCAGTGAGGCCTAAGAAGAATCAATCCAAGTCTAAAATGTTGCTGAGCTCAGGCCACACCAAGAATCAGCACAATTGACTCAGGAGACTCTGGCCTGAGCCTGAGGCCTCCACTCCCCCCCAAAAAAGGGGGAAAAAGGATTATTATGCTCAAGTTTTATTTTCCCCATAGGACATATTCTCAGGGACAGTGTCCTGGGATGGCACCCTGGGTTTTATGTCAGCGGGGCTGGCAGAACATGGACCTGCCAGCAATCCTACACCCCCGGGGCCCTCCCGGAACTGCCTGTGCTCTACCCCGAGGCACACACACGGCAGAGGCCTGCGGGGGCCGAGAGGGCAGGGCAGAGCCACGGCGCTTCCCGCAGGCCCACCCTGGCGGAGATGCTTCAGCAGGACGGGAAAAGGAAGGCTAACACCAGGGCTCTGGGAGAAAAGGCCAAGGCCGACCTGGGGCTGGAGCTGGTGTCAGACGGTGGGGTGAGAGGTTTGCAGGTTTTCTTAAGGAAGCATCACCTAAGCATGGGGAGCCAAAAGCTAATTCCAAAACCCTCCTGAGGGTCTGCAGCCAGCCAGCTCGGAGCATGCGTGGTGTCATAGAGAGCTCCTGTGCCCTGAATCTGGGGAGAACTGTTAGATTCGGGGTGCAAGTAGCAGCCCTGCCCCGTGGGGATTGGACCTAGGGCTGCCAGGGCCAGACTTGGCAAGCCAGAGAGGTTGTCGGGGGAGAGCTGGCAAATGTCTGGGGAATCTTGAAGAGCCACCGAAGGCTCTGGCCCACAGAGGGAGGAGGTGGAGGGCTTAGGAAGGGCGTGTCCCCAGGCTGGCCTTTCTTGGCCCTGCTCAGCCCTGTGCCTCCTTCTGAGCTACGGATCTGAAGCAAAGGACCTGCAGAAAGAACTGCAGGGAAGCCTCGCTGCATTTTCCCACCAGATTTCAAATCTGAGTTTACATCGTAGAGGTTTTCCCCACTGAAAGACCGCCGGTCTCCTCTGACCTCCCCCACCAACATAAAGGCAAACATCACCCGCCAGGGCTGAGGTCCCCGGAAGGTGAAGGCCGCTGGGTCTCAGCATCGATGGAAGCAGCACGGCAGGATGGTCTGGCTGTGTCTGTCCCTGATGTCGCTGCAGCCAGCCACCCCCCACCCAGCCCCAGGCGAAGGAGGCCAGGGAAGCCCCATGCACAGCTTCTGCTGGCACCCTGCGGCCAGAGCACACTGCACGAGGGAGAAGCCCAGCTCGTGCCCACAGAGGAGAGCGGGCCAGGGCACTCCACTCTCGTTGTTCCGCAGTTGTCACGACTGGGGAAAGCAGCTCAATGAAAACCCAAATCTTAACACATAATCTGGACCAACACTGAGTCAAACTGGCCCCTTGAAATCCTCATGATGAGAGCATATCTTTGAGGAGAGGCCAAGTTAAGTGTGTAACACAGATGCTTCCTTTCTCAACAGTGGTGAGTCACCAGCAGTTTTAACTTGTTTTTCCCCGGGAGCATCAACTGGAAATGGCATAGTGATTTTTAACCCTGTTCCCATCATTAAAAACCCCCACACAGTTAGAGAGCCTGGAGGGAACTGTCTGAAATGGTACAGCTGTGCTCCAGTAGGCATGTTTCTTAAAGATGATTGTATAATGATATAGCTTTTACAATGTGACTGTGTGATTGTGAAAACCTTGTGTCTGATGCTTCTTTTATCTAAGGTATGAACAGATGAGTAAAACATATGGGTAAAAAAAATAACAGGGGAAACAAATGTTAAAAAAATAATAATAGATGGATACATGGGGGAAAATGTACCTATTGCAAACCATGGACTTTGGTTAACAGTAATATTTTCACATTCTTTCATTAACAATTAACAAATGTACCACACCAATACTATGGGTCAACGGGTGGGTGGGTGGGGAAAGGGATAAGGGGTATGGGAGGATTTGGGCTTTATTTTTTATTTTTATTTCCTTTCTGGAGTAATGAAAATGTTCCAAAATTGATCATGGGGATGCATGCACAGCTACATGATGATTCTGTGAGCCAGTGATTGTGTATTTGGATGGTCTGTATGTGAGTGAGTGTATCTCAATAAAACTGTATTTAAAAAAAAAAATGCACACACTATCCCCACTTCTCCCCCCACCCTCCCCACTCTCTGGAGAAAAAAATAACCCTGCCTTTAAAATAAGTAGCAACCCAAGGGCCACAGAAGGTATGAATATTTACTTCAGGCTTTAGATCCCAATTGATTTAAAAAAGCAAAATCTGACTTCTCTCCTTAAAGCAGCTGCGGCCTTCGTGCTAGTATGATTTCAGGGGGGCTGGAGGCGCGCTGGCCCCAGGAACACAGGTCAGCTGGCCCAGCGCTAACCCGGCTCCAGCTGCACCCGGGGAAGCAGGGAACAAGACTCAGCACGCCCGGCTCAGCCACCCAGGCTCACACACTGATGTTGGAAATGAGCAGCTAAACCTTGGCAATTTCCCTAGTTTGTTTTGCAGGGTTTTGTGGGGATTTTTTGGTAACTGTTGGTTTTTTGTGGATTTTTGTTTTCTTTTCTTTTGCTACTCCATATATGCAGCACGTATGAACCCGCAATGGTTCCCAGCTTTAAATGCATGAAACGTCCTGATGAAAGACTATTTAATTCTTCAAGAATCTAAAAACAGACCAAATATGTTTTACTGTGAACACTTTGGAGAGACGAAGTGAGGCACGAGTTTGGGGTGGTTGTTTTTGTAAAAGAATTAATAGAGTGATGGAAGGGAAAAGAATGCAAGAATTCAGACATTCTAAGGAACAGGTTATTTTCTCCCCATTAAGAGGTCCGTAAAAAGGAGCAAACCGAGATCCCCAAGGGGAGTCGGCAAGGGCCCTGCGGGATTTCCCCACCCCTGTGACCAGGTTTTGGCTGCCAGGTCCCCACTGGCTCCCCTCCCCTCGGCCTGAGACTGCAGGGCAGTGCAAGGGCATCGAAGGAGGCCACGATGCCCGTTCCCAGAATCACCATCATCCTAGCAGTTGGCGCCTTCCTCCTCCCCCTCACATCATCTTCCTCCTCATTGCATCATCACCGCCCAGCACATCCTTGCGTTGCCACCGGAAGGCACTGTGGTTTTGCTGCAGTATTTCCCTAGGCTCGTGGGGGCCTTTACTCCATCCTTTGCTGCTTCGGCCTTCGTGGCTGAAACCTGTTTCCTAATGATTCCAGCATATTTTTTGTCGTTTCCTCCCCTGTCCCTCCATCTCCTGAACATGACTGAAGCAGCCCCTTGGCTGCGGAGAAGCAGGGACATCACTCACCAGGTTTGCCGGCCGCAGCTCTCACCTCCTCAGGACCTGCACCGCCCTGGCAGTTCCCTGCCCACCTCACTCATACAAGGCAGGTGCCGCCGCAGAGGCTACCCGTCTTAGGTCAGGACAATAAGTCTCAGTCCTGAGGAGGGGGCAAGAAGGAAAAGCATGGTCACATTTACCTTTTGAAAAGATAACTGGATAAAATGCAAAAAAAAAAAAAAAAAAGACTAGGAGAGGTTAAGAGAAGATGTGGAGACACGAGAATACTACAGCTATCATCCGAGTAAGAGGGGGTGGTAGGTATGAAAACAAGCAGAAGACTTGGAAAATAGAAGGCAGAACCAACGTGACCCAGTGACGGATTAGCTGCAGAAGATGAGAGGGAAATGCCAAGAATGACTCTTGGATTTTAGGCTGTTTGACTCAATGGATGGCTGCACCATTCTGCAAGAGAACAGAGAGGACAAGATTTGATGGAAAAGACAATAATTTCAATTTTCTCCTTGGGGAATTTGAGGTTCCTCAAAGACATAGAAAAGAAGATGTGGTGGGAGCAGTGGGACTCAGTGTCTGGGGCTAGAGACATACATTCTCCATTAACAAGTGCATGGTGTGGCATTAACTAGTTCTCTTTAGCAGTCAGATAATACCTAGTCCTAACCTTGAAGACTTGCTTGAACTGATAACATGGGTGAACTCTCCTCGGCTCATACTCATTTTACATTTATTTTTTTGAGGGGGTGCATGGTCCAGGAATCGGATCATATTCATTTTAAATAAGACTAAGGTGATTTCAGGGACTCAAATTGAATTCAATTCAAGATGCTAACCTGTGTCAGACACAAGGGTTGTAGAGATGAGTCGTTCACAGACATTGACCTTGAGCAGACCATAAAAGAGAGGCAAATCTACCTTGAAGAATGGGAGGCTCAATCATACCTATTTCATGGCTTCTCCACTGTAAATCTAACCTAAGAAAAAATATGCCTTGTTCCTTTCAGAAGAAGGGACCTTAAACACTTCAAGGGCAGAGACCAAGCCATTTTTAACTTTATGCCCCTTAAGCTAATCACAGTGTCTGCCACATATTTACCCGATAAGTATTTGAAAGCATGAAGGGCATGCTTCCATCTTCCTCCTAGAATAGGGTCTTTTATCATAAATATCGGTCAGTTGAATCTAGACGAAGATGGCATATGAGACCTATGCAACAGTGTCCACTCTCCAAAAACTCCACTAAAAAGACAGTAAAGGGTTAAAGAACAGACACAAACAGGGCTAACAGAATGGATCATAAAAGCTCAGCAACAACATTTTGGGAGCTTGGATGTAAATTGATAATTGCTAACTGACTTTAGCAGACCTGAGAAAACAGAAACTCAAGCCAGAAGTACGGAAAGCCAAGAAGAATTGCACAACAGAACTTGCCAGTATCAGTTACCTGAGGAGGTGGGAGGATGTTAGGCTGAAAATCAAGCCATCAGTTAAGAGTCTGTTACAAAGAAAGAGTTTGATTCTTTGTGCCTAGAGCAGTGCTGTTCTAGTTTGAAAGCTGCTGGAATGCAGCTTAGCAGAAACAGATGGCTTTTAAAAAGGGAAATTCATTAAGTTGCAAGTTTGTAGCTCTAAGGCATGAAAATGTCCTAACTAAGGCATTAACAAGAGCTTACCTTCACTCAAAAAAAAACCAATGAAGTTTGGGGTTTCTCTCTCAACTGTAGGAGCACATGGCAACATCTGCTAGCTTTCTCTCCCAGCTTCTTGTTTCATGAAGCTACCCCGGTGGCATTTTCTTCATCTCCAAAGCCTGTGTGGGCTCTGTTGGTGCTAAAGTTTTTTCCAAAATGGTTCCTTCTTAAAGGGCTCCAGTAAGCAACCCCACCTTGAGTGGGTGGAGACATAGCTCCATGGAAACCAACTAATCAAAAGTTACCACCCACAATTGGGTGGGTCATAGCTCCACCCACACAATCAAAAAGCTCCCACCCAGCAATACTGAGTGAGGATTAAAGAACTTGGCTTTTCTGGGGCACTCAACAGATTCAAACCGGCATATAAGTGCCTAGCATATAATAGGCACTTAATAAATATTTGTTAAATAGATTAAAATAAGTGAAATTCAGCTACATGAAAAATCTTCAATATCTAAAAAGATCTTTATTCTACTCTTGCACTTAATTAATAATTTGGCTGGTGTATCAGCTATTGTTGCTGCCTAACAAACCTCCCAAAACTTAGTAACAAAATACAAATACTATTTATTTAGTTCACATTTCTGTGGGATGCCAGTTTGGGCTGTATTTGCTTGGGCTTACTTGTGTGTCTGTAGTCAGTGGCTTTGCTTTTCACTGGCTTTCCCCAGTGATTGGCTGGGCTAATAGAAGTGACTGGGCCATTCTCTCTCTCACATTCCAGCAGGCTGGCCCACGCTAGCTCGTCTGGTGGTGTCAAATTCCAAGAGCTCCAAGAGAAGAAGCTTCAAGGCCTCTTGAAGCATATGCTTAGAACTTGTAGAGAGAGCATCCTTTCTCCTCATTCTATTACTCAGAGCAAGTCACAAAGCCAAGCCCAGACTCAAGGAGTGAGAAATAAATTCCACTTCTTTATTGGGATGAGCCTCAAAGTAGTGAGTCTATATTTGCAAGTTAGCACATCTGGGTATAGAATATTGGATGGAAATAATTTTCCTTCAGAATTTTGAAGACATTATTCCCATTCTGTTTGCTTTGTTTCCTAGCTTCTGTTATTGCTGTTGAAAACTCTCATGTCACTTTGATGTGTGTTTACATATCATTTGTTTTCTTCCATCTGTGGAAGCTTTTAGGGTCATTTTTATCCCAAGAATTCTAAAATTTTATAGCATGACTTGGTGTGGATCCATTTCTATCCATTGTGCAAGATGCCTGATGGATGCTTTCAATCTGGAAGCTCAACTACTTCAGCCTTGAAAATGTTCTTGAATGATTACTTTGATGGTTCCTTCCCTCAGTTTTCTCTATTATTTCTTTCTACAACTCTTATTATTCAGATGTTGGAGCTCCTAGACAGGTTCTCTAATTTTCTTATCTTTTCTCTCCTATTTTTCATCTCCTTTTCTATTTACAGTATTTCCTGGAAGATCTCAAATTTGTCTTCCTACATATCTACTGAATATCAGAGAAAAAGAAATAAAAGCAGGCATAGCCTCACAGGGAGATATCTGAAAATTATCACAGAAACATGATTGATGACTGATGGCTTTTCTGAAGTTGGTGAAGGGGTTACCTCTCCTAATATGGTGATGCCCTGCCCTTCCCCCATTCCCCCCCCCCCGTTTTCCAGTCTTGCACATTTTGTTAAGGTTGCATTCTGCCATGAGTCTAAGGAATGCCCATGGAAATTTTTCCACTTAAGAAAAGACTCTATCAGAGACTCATAAAACGGGAAGAAGGGGCAAAAAGAAGAGTAGAAGAAAAACAAGAAGGAAGTCTATGAGTTGAAACACTTCAGATAGAAAATGACCAAACTCTACTCAAACGACTTTGAGCAAAGTAAGAAAATTTTTTTCAGTTATTAATGGAAAATTTCATCTTTCTATTTATTGATTGATTCAATATTTATCAAGCCCCTACTGTTTGTGAGGACCCGTTTTAGGCCTTTGAGATACATTAGTAAATAAAACAAACCAAGATCTCTGCTCTTGTTGGAGCTTACCACCTAGCAGGCAAAAATTGATGATGAACAATAACCATATTAAAAAGGAAATTATCTAGTGTATTAAAAAATGCTAAATGCTATGGAAACAAGAAAAAGGAGATCATGGTAAAGGGGATTAGGGTTTGGGACAAGACCGCTGTGGTAGTTAGATTCAGTTGTCAACTTGGCCAGGTGAAGGTGCCTAGTTCTGTCGCTGTGGACATGAGCCAATGGCACGTGAACCTCATCTGTTGCTGATTATATCTGCAGTCGGCTAGGAGGTGTGCCTGCTGCAGTGAATGATGGTTGACTTAATTGGCTAGTGCTTAAATGAGAGACTCAACGCAGCACAACCCAAGCAGCTCAGCATACCTCATCTCAGCACTCGCAGCTCAGCCCAGCCTTTGGAGATGTAGAAATAAATCACCTCGGGGAAAACTGTTGGAACCCAGGGGCCTAAAGAGAAGGCTAGCAGAGATTGCCCTATGCCTTCCCACATAAAAAAGAACCTCAGATGAAAGTTAGCTGCCTTTCCTCTGAAGAACTAACAAAATAAATCCCCTTTTATTAAAAGCCAATCCGTCTCTGGTGTGTTGCATTCCAGTAGCTACCAAACTAGAACATTGAGGAATGTGTTCTACTAGCTTAACAACTCTGGAAGAGAGAGAGAGAGATAGAGAGACGGATAGAAATAGAGAAATGAGATGGAGAGACACAGGGAAAGAGAGAGAGGGAGAGACTCTGTTCTAATAGTTGTAACAAAAGTCTCAGGCTTGCATCTCAGTGTCTAATTTGGGCCATGTGACCAAGTGTGAACCAATCCTAGTGGCACAGAGCATGGAATGTTTTGATTGGACAGTTTTGAGTTATATTCTTGCTATCAAAATCTGGGAAAGGTAGACAGTCAGAAGGACTGGGGGTGGGGCATGAGTGTTTCCCAGAGTAAAACTGAGTTGCTGGAGAAGGGAATGAATGTTGAGCTGCCAAAGCAAAACAAAAAGCCATGTATTTCTGCCGTAGGGTTTGTTGGCAAAGGCAGTAGGTAGTACGATACCATTGATCTCCAGGTGAACAGTTTACTACCTGTGGATTACTTTAAATGGAAAGTTCTGTTTCCTCCAGGCCCTTCAACCAAAGCTATTTGTAACCTACATTCACTTGCAGATTTTCCAGGTAGCTGTTCTCCCAGAAAAACAGTCTTTTTAATGCCATTGATCTTTGCCTTGGTGCAGGGTCAGAAAGAAGACTGACCACTCTTTTCCCAGATATTACTTTAGTTAACCCCTAGATCAACTGGAAGGTACCTGGGACATTTGTTTTTATTTTACTTGTCTACTTTTGTGTTTCCTGAATGAACAGTGTGTTGGCAATAGATACCTTTCCATCTGTCTATCTCTGGTTGTTTGAAATGGAAATATTAAAGATGAACCTTTGATCAATTTTTCCTTAATTATTCTGGCAGCTTGATTTGTATACCATTGAAAGGGGAAAAGAAATACTAGCTCCAACGAAAGGTTCACGATTATAAAGAAGGCCAGGCTGACCAAACTCAGAAAGTGAGTTTCAAGCAAGTGACTTCATGGCTTAAAAATAATAGTTACAGCTATTGCGTCAATGCGAGACTCCGAGAGGCGCAATGTCAGGTGCTCCACACGTTTTGAAAGAGAGGCTTTAGTTGACATTTGACACATGCTTGAGTTGACATGCACCCTAATATAGAAAAGAATCCATATCAAGAACGTCATTGATGCCAAGTAAAAAGTCCATTTAGCTTCCTTGAGTATGGCTTCTCAAAGCTGTCCTTATGCTTTGAGTTGACCTTTTTTGAGACATGTAGGCTATTTTTTAAAAAACTTTATGAGGTAAGTTCTAATATTATTCCTGTTTTATAGGTAGGGAAACTGAGGTGGGGAAAGATCATGGAAATTTCCCATAGCCACATAGTGAATGATAGAATAGTATTGGGATCTGAGCTTGTAATTATTTTTTTTATTTCATTGTGGAAAAATGCATATAACATAAAATTTGCCATTTTAACCATTTTAAGAGTACAGTTCCACAACATTCATTACATTTATAATGTTATGCAACCATCACCACTATTTATTTCCAAAACTTTTCATCACCCCAGATATAAACTCTACCCATTAAACAATAACTCCCTGTACTCCCCTTCCCCAGCCCCATTAACCACTAATCTACTTTCTGTCTCTATGAATTTGCTTATTTTAGATATTTCATATAAATAGAATCATACAATTTATGTCCTCTTTTGTCTGACATTTCACTTGGCATAATGTTTTCAAGATTCAGCCATGTTGTAGCACTTCTCAGAACATCATTCCTTTTTGTGGCTGGATAATATTGCATTGTATTGATAGACCACATTTTGTTTGTCCACCCATTTGTGGATGGACACTTAGGTTGCTTGACCTTTTGGTTATTATGAATAATACTGCAATGAGCATTGATGTACAAGTATATGTGTGAGTCTCTTTTTCAATTGAGACATATACCTAGGAGTGGAATTGCTGAATAGTATGATGATTCTATGTTTAACTTTTTGAGGAACTGTCAAAAACTCTTTCACAGTGGCTTGCACCATTTTACATATCCAACAGCCAAGCATGAGGGTTCCAATTTCTCCATATCCTTATCAACACTTCTTTTCTGTTTTTTTTCTTTTTATAATAGTCATTCTAATGGGTGTGAAGTGGTATCTTCGGGCTTCATTTGCATATCCCTATTGGACACTGATATTGAGCATCTTTCCATGTGCTTATTGTCCATTAGTTTATCTTCTTTGGAGAAATGTCTATTCAAGTCCTTTGCTCATTAAAAAAAAATTGGTGCTTTTCTTTTTTTGTTGTTCAGTTGTAATTCTTTATGTATTCTGGAGGATAAACCCTTAACTGATATATAATTCACAAATATCTCCCATTGTGTAAGTTGTTTCTCACTTTTTTGACCCTTTTTAAAAAATATCATATTAACTTCTACTTTTTATTGAAATTCCTGTTCTTTATGTTTCTGGCATTTTCAGTTCATTGAAAAAATGTCTTTCAAATCACTTTTTAAAACATTTTTTAAATTGTGAAATATAACAAATATACAAAAAGCAATAAATTTTCCAAGAACATTTTAACAAGTAGTTATAGAATAGATTTTAATGTTTGGCATGGGTTACAGTGTCACAATTTTTCATTTTTTCTTCTAGCTGCTCTAAGACACTGGAGACCAACAGAAATATCAGTATAATGATTTAGCAATCCTATTCATTTGTTAAATCCTATCTCCTCTGTTATATACTCCTCCTTCTCTTTTTCAAATCACTTTTGCAAAATTGCACAACACAGAGTCCTGAATAGGTCGCTAGTATGACACTGAAGATCCTTCTCCAAATGGAATGGCCTTATAGAATGCTCTGTGCCTCAGTTTCTTCATATGTCAAGGAGAGTAACACAAGTACTTATCTTGGAGAGTTGTTGTGGGGAGTAAATAAATTAATGCATGTAACATGTTAAGAATAGTTTCTCTATATAGTAATTACTCAAAAAGTCTTAGCAACTGCTTAATTCTTATCAATATAAGAACTGAGTGACTGGTACAATACATTCCTGGTACTGAGTTCTCTTGGGATGACATCAGAAAGGGAGACAATTGGTATTTTATTTTTTAATTTTTTTTATTTTAACATTTGTTAAATAGGGGTATTATTTATTTTTATTCCATATGTTCTACTCGTTGTTGACAAGGTAGATAAAAGGAACATCAGACACAAGGTTTTCATAATCACACAGTCACATTGTGGAAGCTATATCATTATTCAATCATCATCAAGAAACATGGCTACTGGAACACAGTCCTACATTTTCAGGCACTTCCCTCCAGCCTCTCCATTAAATCTTGAATAACAAAGTGATATCTACTTAATGCATAAGAATAACCTCCAGGATAACCTCTCGACTCTGTTTGGAATCTCTCAGCCATTGACACTTTGTCTCATTTCACTCTTCCCCCTTTTGGTCAAGAAGGTTTTCTCAATCCCTTGATGCTGAGTCTCAGCTCGTTCGAGGATTTCTGTCCCACATTGCCAGGAAGGTCCACCCCCCTGGGAGTCATGCCCCATGCAGATAGGGGGAAGGTGGTGAGTTTGTTTGTTGTGTTGGCTGGAGAGAGAGGCCACATCTGAGCAACAAAAGAGGTTCTCTTGGGGGTGACTCTTAGGCCTAATTTTAAGTAGGCATGACCTATCCTTTGTGGAGTTAAGTTTCACATGAACAAACCCTGAGACTGGGGGCTCAGCCTATAGCTTTGGTTGTCCACACTGCTTGTGAGAATATCAAGAATTCAACTTGGGGAATTTGAATTTGCCCCCGTTCTCACCATTCCCTGAAGGGGACTTTGCAAATACTTTTCCAGTCACTGATCAAATCACTCTGGGATTCATCGAGTCATCACTCTGGACAAACCAACAAAATCTCATGTTCTACCCAAGGTTCTATGTATTTATGGTGTTCAACCAAGCTATCTACATAAGTTATATTAGGAAATGCACTAGTCAAAATACAAATTTTGTACCAAATAAACATTTTTTGCTTTAGTCTCACAAATAAGTTGAAATTTTAAAATATTAATTACCATCTATTTTCAGCATCCTGCAGTAATGACATCCCTTTGTTCTTCCTCATGCAAAAACATTTTTAAAATTTATACATTTAGTCACTATCATTATACACTCTAGGCATTCCTAGATTATACCATCTCAATCTTTATCATCTCTCTTTCTGATTTCATTTATGCCCCCAGCCCTCCTCCCTCTATCATTCTCACATTCAACTTCATTCAGTGTTTTAATATAAGACAATTGGTATTTGAGAGTTCTTGATTTTTCCAGCATGGATGAGTGTTGGTTTCCCTTTTCATACCCACCAGAGACTCATGGGTAACTAAAACTCTGCTCTTGTGTCACCCAAGTAGGTAGAAGATTCATTGATATTCTAACACTTGCCCTTTAAATAATGCTTTTTACCTTTTAAGGAGCCCAAAGCAGACAGGATTTGTTACCAACTTCTGCGTCGCAATACCAAGAGACTAAATGAAGGAGGGGTATTGTGACTGTGATAGGTTAAGTGACCTGGCTGATGTGGCAAAGCACACAATCTCACCAAAGAGGGCTTGCCTTTGTTTTTCATTTAAAGAATGTTAGACCCTGCCATTCCTAGGGCTAATCCATTTGCATAGCAACCTCTGCCCTCTGCCCTCTGCCCCCCACTCTGGGTGTGATTTATGGATGTCTGAAAGCACACCAGCTAATTCTCTTTGAGCCTAAATCTCTCCCCTGCTTGCCATTTGAAGATGGTTCATGGGCACAGAGCTCATTCCCGGAATGATGAAAGAGCTAAATGTTTGCCCACAGGGCACCACACCAAAAGCGGCCCCAGCTTTTTAGCTTTGATGGTAGCTTCAAGGTAGGATTTTGCAAATCTATCTGCTGCATGCTTAACCATTGAGAGAGAATTCTCAGCTTCAGGAAGAAAAGCCAATTCACAAATTCCCTTTACCTAAACCAAATCAACCTTCCATTCTTGCCCCCAGGCTGCTGATTCCAAGTGTAATCCTTTTATGTTACTCCTGTAAATTAACTTTGGCTGGAGAAGTATCAAACAGCTTTAGATTAAGAAGAGGTTATCTCAACTGAATGTGAGGAGGTCAGTTCCTTTCAGCAACTGCTGTTATATCTTCATACATATATAAAAGTGTTCTGTAGAAATGTCAGTCCTACAGACCTGGGAGGCAGGACATAAGATAGATTTAACCAATAGGGAGATATTTTTCATGTCATCGCAAAGTAATCCACAGATGCCTGACAGCTGCAGCTGCTCGGCCCCATGCGGTGGCATTACTCTATGACTCAGAGGGATGTTTATGCCAGAGAATGCTGCCACTGGAACACTACCCCAGAGCTGCCCCAGGAGGAAATAATTTGGAGCAATGAGTGGGAGAGGAAGGTCCCCAGCAGACTTGGTTAAACGCAGCCCCATATCTTAGTGCAACTGGAGGTATGTAGAAAGGTGGAAAATGCACGGGCTTTGGAAAGATCCAAACATAACTCGTAATTCTTGGAAAGATCCAGACATAATGACTTTATGTTCATTCAGTCAGTCCTTTATTAATCCACTCACTCATTCAACTAACATTTATTATGTGCCAGATGCTGTGCTAGCCACTTGGCATAAAACAATATGAAGACTCGGCTACAGAATTTGAAGGACCAAGTGCAAAAACGGAAGTGTAGCGCTCTTTGTCCAAAAGCGATTGAGAACTTCAAGCTGCTGACAGCAGAATTTTAAACCAAGTGTGGGGCCTTTCTAAGTGCAGGGCTCTGTGCATCTGCAGAAGTTGCCAGCCCATGAATTCTGCCCTTATGATATACATTAGGATACAGGAGACCTTATTCTCATTGAGTTGAATTTGGGGGAAGATATTCATTAATGACATCAATTGATCTAAGATTATGGTTGTGACAAGGGCTGCGGAGGAGAGGGGTGTGGTGCTGTGAATGTCCGTAAGAAGGGGACATACTAAGCCAAGGTCCAGGAAAGGCTTCTGCTAGGGACTGATGCTTGGGATGAGATGTGAAGGATGGATGGGAGTTAACGAGTCTTGTTCTTTGCAAGACTCCATCACTTCAGTGTCCAATGGACTGTGATGAGCCTGCAAGGAAGAAAGAATGGAAAATGTCAGAGAAGTTGGAGGAAAACCAGGAGTGTTGAGTCCTGGAACCCAAGGGAAGAGAGTGTTTCAGGGAGCAAGAAAAGATCTGCTTGGGGGATCCTGGCAAGTGGTGTCAGGTGTCAACACACGGTCCCTTTGAGACTCCCAAGGGTTTAGCAGGATTCCTGCCCATATTTTGCTTTAATTCCTTCTTAGTAATTGTCTGTACCTGAAAGCAGGCACATCTTTTCCCCAAAGAATGACCCAAATCGCAATCTCATAGAGGGAAGCTGAGGCACAGAGAAGCCATGTTGAAGTGACTTTTCAAGGAGTGACATAGCGATCCTCAATGGAGAGAAATGTGACTACACTTGACGTGCAGCCACCCTTGCTACACCCTGTCTCCAGCTCCAGCCCCTGGCTTCTCCCCAACTCTCCCTCTCATTCCCTGCACCCCACTCTCACTGCTCTTTCAGTTCCAAGAATGCAGCACTTTCTTTACTACCCTGCAGCCTTTGCAACACAGTCCCTCTGTTGTGAAAACTCTTCTCCATTGCCACCCCTCAGGGTTTGTCTGTTTGGGTCTTTACACTTTCTTCTGACCTCAGGTTAACTAATATTTTCTCACAGAAGCCATCTTCAGTTAACTAGGTAGATGCCCTCTGTTTTCCTCTTTTATGATACCACAAATTTAATATGTAAGTAAATAACAAATGCAAATTCTTCTTAGAGCCCACTGTTCTTTTCTTCATATGATTCACCCTATTTCTGTGTCTACTTGCTAACAAATGTGCCTCATTTCTCTGTGAACTCCTGGTAGGCAAGTCCTATGTCTGTTTGTGTCCCCGTGGTGTACAATCACCCACACAGTGGAATTATCTAATTCATATTCACTCAATGAATGAAGGTAGAAACATGCTCTCCCAAAAGCCAAAGGAGCTTGATAATGCTCCAGTCCAAGCCAGACTTAGAGATGAGAATGTTTATGAAGATTATATGTCTCAATTTATAATAGGGACCCCTCAATGCCACAGCTCTCCCAGTACTACAGAAACCCAGATTACAAAAGGGTAATGAAGCTTACCCTCTGTCTCTTCATTGAAGTAAAGTGTATGTGTGTGTAGAGAATGTCCTTATTATCTAGCAAAAAGATGTCGTATCAAGATCAACACTGAGCTTTTTTAAGAGCTCCAACTACTTAAAGTGTACATATCAGTGGGGTAGGGATCCTAACTGAGTGATGGGGCCGGGGTAGGGCTGGGGCTGGGAGTGTAAACCCTGGGATTGATCATGGACACACATGGCCATTTCGGAGCATTCAACCCAGAGGAGCTTATGTCAGATTCCAAGGAAGAGTGGGAAAAGGAGCATGTTCTAAGTTTCCTGCCCCCCATTCATTCATGCCAACACTGCTTGAATGTTAGATTTCTTTATGAATAATATTGAGCTTCTGCAGTGTCTGTTTTCTACAACCTGAACTTTTTCAACAAGTTCAGAAGCAGAAGAATGCAAAACCATAAGTCTAAGTTCCATGTGGGCAGGAACTCTGGGTGTCTTCTTCACCAGTGCATATCCAGCAGTTCACAACAGGCCTGGCTATAAGTCCATATTCCTGGAGGAAGTGCTGATAAAGAAATAGGGGAGTGAGCCAGGGAAGACAATGCAGCATGTGTCAGTGAGCAACTGAGGCAATCCTTTTGGGGAACTCTGGGAGATGATATCAAACACATCTCAGAGTTATCTGCCTCCCCAGAAGGGAGGAAGTGAAGGTATTTATTCTCCAATCCTCATCCGCCTGGCCAAGAACTTTAGTGGAGCTTTAGTCAGACCCTCGAGGCACAAAGAGGAGTGGTGTGTTCCCTGGAGATATGGACAGAGAACCAAGTCTGCAACGTAGGAAAAGAAAAGCAAAGAGAAGGGTGGAGGGAAACAACAAAAAACATTGACTGTGTGGGTGGTTTACGTGCATAGTGTGATGAGGCCAATTAACAGAAATTCTAACATAAAGAATAGAAAGATCTCACAGTCAACCCCTCTACGTAACTCTCTTTTTCATCTGAAATCAGGATTTTAGATTCATGAATTTATAAAAAGGTTGTCATTTCTTATGCATGGATTTCCAAATACAGCAATATAAAGAATTTACAAATGAGAATGGGTTCATAGAACAGAAAATACCCAAAATGGCTAGCAAACATGAAAAGATGTCCAACCTCAGTAATCAAGGATATGTGTGCTTCAACTTAATTATGTAAAAAATTGTTTATGCAATGATTTAAGCCGATAAATAAAAGGTCATAAAATTTTGTAAATATCAGTAGATGGCTAAAATTTTATTGATATATTAAAGTTGGTTAATTATGTAATAGCTGTATTTGGCTGGTTAAAAAAAAAAGGAGACCAAGCTCCTTAGCCCAGCATGTAAGGTCCCTCAGAACATGTCAGCTTCCACTCCTGGCACAACCCAGTGCCCTGCCATGCACGCTCGCTTTAGCCACACCAGCCTTCGTACCTGTCTCTGAATGTGCCATGGGTGTGCATGCCTCTGTGCGTTTTCCTGGGCTGCTTTTTCTGCTGGGAATATCCTTCAAACACTTTAAGTTGCAGTTGGACTGCTACCTCCTCTGGGGGACTCCCAGATTACTGTCTTCTCTTCTCTGCTTCCCACAGAGGATGGAATCGCGGTTTCTGCACACAGCATTGGGTACATCGAGCCTACAGAGCACCTGCCACCCTGCACTCCAACTATTTTGTTCCACAGCGTGACGCCCCCAACTAGATTATCACCCCCACTCACTTTTTTCTCTTCCTCCCAGCATAGTCACTAGCAAAGAGCAGGCTTCCAAAAGTTGTTGGTTGGCACGAATTGCAAACTTTATGGAAAAGGAAAACACAAAAAGAGATTTCCTTATTCAGTGACATCCAAGGACAATTCAATGCAGAACCAGCTCTAAGAAAGAACTGAGTATAAAGCTAGGTCAGGTTCAGATATCAAACAGAGGGTTCTAATTACAAGCAGCACACACATACAAAGCTATGGTCATAATTTCACCTGCGTCCTATAGTATAAGTCTAAACCAATTTTACCTCTTTCATTAGCTCAAACAATGCAATGCAGCCTAACTTCACATCTATTTCTTTTCTTCTCTTCCCCTTTTCCCTCCTGTGATGGTTTGAAGCTGTATGTACTCCAGAAAAGCATGTTCTTAAAGCTAATCCATTTCTATGGGTGTGAACGCATTGTAAGTGGAATCTTTTGGTGAGTAGAATCTTAAATTGAGATGTGACCCACCTCATTCAGAGTGGGTCTTAATCCTCTTATCGGAGCTCCTTGGAAGAGGATAAAAGACAGAGAGAGAAGGTCACAGGAGAAAGCCCAAGAGAAGCTGAGAGAGGACAAGTTCAGAAAGAAAGCCACAGAAACAGAGAGGAAGCCACTGAAGCCAGAGACAGGAAGCAATGATATCCGGGAGAGAAGAGAGACCAGCTGACATCACCATGTGCCTGGTCATGTGACAGAGGAGCCGAGGATCACCAGTGGCCAGTCTTCGGGGAGAAGTTAACATCCTATTGATGCTTTAATTTGGATATGTTCATGGCCTTAGAACTGTAATCTGTAAATTAATAAATCCCCATTGTTAAAAGCCAATCCAATTTTGGTATATTGCATTTCATCAGCTTTAGTAAACTAGAACACATCCCTTCCTTTCTGCCCATTTCATTCATACAACACATTTTGACCAAGCACCTAGTATTTGCTCATACTATGCTATGGGGAAACAAGCATTAATAAGATGTAATTCCCACAATATTTAGATTTAGAATCTTGGTTCCATTAGTTACTAGCGGAATGAATTTTGGGTAAAACCTTCATCAGTGTTTTGCTGTGAGGATTAAATGAGGCCATGGATTATTCCCATGAGCTTGAAAACACGCTCTAGTATCACACATGCAAAAACAGAAGAAAAAACACAGAATCTATCTTGAATCCAACTTTCCTTTGAGCTACCCCAGCCACCCCACCCCCACCCCCAACTCTCTGTGGCCCCTCAGGTGTAGGAACTTCTTGAGTTATGAATAACTGATGTCTTCACTTCCTCATCTCATAGTCTCTCCTCAATTCACTCCAGTTTGGTTTGCTTCCTTTCCTCTCCACTGACACTCACCAAAGTCACCAAAACTTCCAGGATGTCAAGTCCAACAGTCAGTTATCTAGTTTTAGCCTCATCTCTCAATAGCATCTGACACCGCTGCCCCTCCATCCTTGGAAGTCTTCCTTCTTTTCAGTTTCCACAAAACCGCACTCTATTTGTTTTCTTTTTAGTTCACAAGACTCTAATCCTTACTCTTCTTTACTAGCTCTTTCTCTAATGGTCCACCTCTCAATTTTGGAGAGTCTCAGAGCTTGTTCGTGATCACCCTCTCTTCTGCGGCAGTATAATTTCTCTAGGGCATCTCATCCAACCCCATGGTTTCAATCCATGTATATACCAGTGACTCCCAAATCTGAACACTCCCCTTAACTCTAGGCTCACATATGCAACTGCCTACTTAATGTCTTCACGTGAATATCTGTAACAGGCATCTCCAACCTAGCACGGCCCAAACAGGCTCTTTTTCTTCCAAGCCTATTCCTACTTCTGTTTTCCTCTTCTCAATAAAAAAGGCAATATCACACACCAAGTAGCTCAGTTGAAAATTTAGAAGAGATCCTTGATTTCTCCTTTGCCCTAACCTCCCTACGTGAATTCATCACCAAGAACTGTCAACTCTAATCTATAGACAGATCTCTAATTTGTATACTTCTCCCCATTTCTTTGCCGCCAGCATCCTCTAAGCCAACTGGACTGATGTAACAGCCTTCCTAACCGATCTCCCCAATTCTAAGAGGCTCCATACATCCCAGGCTCTGATGGAGTTACATTTAAAGAAACAACATCAACAGCCAAAAAAAAGAATTCCACTTTTTACTTGCATCTCTCAAAGAACATTCAAAGGGATCAAAGTACAAATTTTAGAGCTACAGTTATTAAAATTCCCTCTACTGTCTGATTTCACCTCCTTTGCACTTTATAGCGACAAACCTCTCTTCAGTGTCTCCAAATCTCTTTCCAGCGTCCAATGCCAGAAGGCTTTCTCCCCACACTAATTCCCAGTACCCCCCCAACTTCTTTCTTTTTTGGATTGACTGAGCTTTTCCTCCATCAAGTAAGAATGTTTCCTCTTTAAGGCAATGAGAAAAAGGGAGAACTCATTTTGGCAGGCCACAGAGAAAAGGAAAGCTGTGGATACTCTTACATGAATTTTTTTTTTTGACTCATCACAAGGATGTTTGGCTACCTACAGGGTAGAATGTGTCAGAGCCAAATGTAAGAGGAGATACCAAATTAGGAGTGGAAAGGCATGTCAGAGGAGCCGCATGTGGGTTCGCCAGGATGAAAGGAGGAAGAGGTGACCCAACGTTCTGATTGTAACTTAAAATATCTTCTCCACCATACTGGTTTCTCTCTCGGAGGTTACTAGTGTAGTAGAATTTTCACAGTTGCTGAATACATTCTATCCATAGGCATGAGGGGATTTGGTGTCTTTAGGAAAAATGTTATTGCTTACTTTTTAAAGTGCCATGTGTGAAAGTGAATTATTGAAGGAACAAGCACATTGTTGGATGGTCCACAAAATATGCAAACTAGCTCATTGTCGGGAACAGTAGATAAAGTAAGAGACCCAGGGTATCAGTTGGCTTACATTTCCTCTGAGGTTCAGAATTTGGGCTTAGAGCCTGACAATCTAGAGTTCAAATCGCACCACTTATTAGCTGTGTGACTTGGCAGTAAATACTTAAACTCTTCGTTCTTGAGTTTCTTCATTTGAAAAATAAGGCTAAAAATGGTACCTACTCATAGGATTGTGGTGCTTCATAAAGAGTGGTCACTAATATTAATGTTATTATATAATTACTAATATTATTACATTAGTCCTGTTAAGATGGAGAGCTGAGGAAGAATTTTTTCCTATATTAAATATTTTGGTGAAATAAAAGTTGGACATTAAAATTAAATCCATATAGGATGAGGAACAAAATCAAAGGTCTGGGAGAAACTTTCATTTGGATAGGCTGCTATTAGCTCAAATAATGCAATCACAATCCATCAAATGCAAAGAGAGCACTGTGGATGATTTGCCAGGTATTCGCTGAAACATTAGCATTTTGGATATCAGAAATCAAGACCTAACCCCGAGAGTGAGACAGTTTGAAGCCTATATTTATAACGGCCTTGGAAGTCTGCTGCTGAAATAATAGAACCTGATTCATTTGGGATCTTAGTGGAGTTCAGGCAATTGGAAGGACAAGGAGAAAGATTCCAGTTAGCTGGCAGTACAGTTAGACAGGGCTTGGGTCAATGTCGTAACTTGTCACAGAGTTGTTTTCCAGAGCAGTTACAGACTGATGTTGAACTTGGAGGGATGTGAATGTCATTCAACTAAGCAGAATGTGGCTTTTTTATTCTTTTTTTTTTTTTTTAGATGTTTCGCCTTCATTATTATCTTTAAATTTATTCTCCTGTGTCTATCACAGGGAAGCGCTGAAGGCTTGAATATGCCTGGATTGCCTATCCACACGGGAAACTGACTTTGGGCATGTGGTTTTGGCAATGCTGTTTTTCCCTTTTCTAAATTCAAGTGCCACCCATATCCATGGCAGTGCTAACAGGACAAAGTTGGCTAAAACCAAGCTGTAACTGGAGTTGAGTTGTTTTTTTTTTTACTGTACCTGTCACCAACTATATCAGATGCCCACTCTGTGTCATCAGTCTTATTAAATGTTCCACTTGTAGACCATTATAAACTCTATAAGAAAACATCGTTTTGGAATGCTCTGTTAAAAGAAAGCAAAGCAAAAGAATGGGAAAGACCCCCATCCGCTAGCCTTTTGGTTGGGGTCTTCATAGTTGCTTCGGTTTCGGAGCACTTGAAATACTTTACTCCCATCTGCAACAGGATAAGACAAAGAGGTACTTTGTTCAGGGTTCAAGTGCTCTCGTGACTGTCTTAAAATAACTCAGAGTGTAATGTGGAAGGGCCTCATGTAGCTTAGCCAGCGAGCCTTTGACCTGTCATCATTGTCACCCCAACCCATCTCTCCTCAAGCAGGCACTTGAATACAGTTTTCCATCAACACTCAGGGTTGCATAAACCCTTGTTTTTGCTTTTCCACATCCACCAGGAGCCGTCCCGTCAGTGAAAGAGAAAAGTAAAGTAGCTGGACTTATCAAGAACTTCTTTTCCAAATAAATTTTCCTGGTGGCTTAAGAGTTCTTCACTTGGATTCATTCAGATTAAGCCAACTAGATTTGTTTCTTAACAAAATCTTCCCCACTGATTTTGTTTCACTGAAGGATCTAATTTTCTTAACTTGGCAGACTGTAGTAAAATTGTGATAGTTTCAGCAACCCTTTATCCATGAGACTACGTGTGCCGCCACCCAGCCTGTATCTATTCCACCAGTCAACTTTTTGTGCTGAGTTGAGCATTAAGGAAATCTGATAGTTTCCTTGGTCTCTATTTTGGAAGATACTGGAGCTTTATCCTTGGCAACACCACGAAAACATTATTTAAACAAGGTTAACAAAGAAAAGGGCTTAGAAGGGAAGAAAATGCTGCAAACACTTTTGTTTAAATTTACACTGAGATACAACACAGGAAACAGAACATTTCTTTTAAACTAGAAGGCTTAGGGTATTATAACGTGACATAGAAAAGTAACACATGAAATACATTTGTGTAGAACAGTGTGAAATCGGCATAAAATGTACCATTAGCATTGAATGTTTGAGCAAAGGAATTTCAGGTGATTCATTTATTTTTATTTTTTATTTTTTTACATGGGCAGGCACCAGGAATCGAACCCCGGTCCTCGGGCATGGCAGGCAAACATTCTTGCCTGCTGAGCCACCATGGCCCGCCCTCAGGTGATTTATTTTTATCTTTTTCTATAGTGCGTAGGTTTTTTTCTCTCCTCATTTCTATAGTTTTTCTATGTCCTAGCTATATCTGTATACATTAACATCATCTTTGCCACCTTTTCCAAATGTTTTCTGTGAAACAAATTCCTAGAAGTGGAAGTATATATATATAAAAAACAAAAGTATAAAAAATAAAACTGCTTTTATTTTAGAAATGTATAAAATTTAAATAAATATTAGATTTATTTAAACAAATATCTATTTATTAATAAATCAAGTATTACATAGACAATCTTTCCGAAATTTTCATTTTCCTTTTAAAATTATCAGCACTGGTTTCTTCTTTTTTTGCATGGGTAAACACTGGGAATGTGTTGGTTTCTTTTTATTCTGGTTACAAATGGTATATGCTTTTAAAAGATAGAAGTTTGACTAATCTAATAAGTAATCCTCCTCCTTTTTCAGCTCCTTCCTCTTTATAAACAGAACAATATTATAATGCTCTTTTGTAACTCGCTGATCTCCATGGATACATCTTGATCATGTCACTGCATGTTAACATACGTAACTCTACTTCCCTCTCTTTGATGGCTGTAAACTTCTTTGTATGTGCCCTTGGGTAGTAGGCAGGCAATATTATATTTAATCAGACTTCCATTATTTGACACTTGGTTCTTTTTTTTTTGTAATTGCAAACAGTGCTACAGTGAACATGTAATCTTTACCACATAAATGTCTGGAAATGAAAGTACAGATTTCCAACTCTAGCTTGGTGATGGGTTTTGGCAGTCTTTCCCACTGATCCTGGCCACATCAGGACCGCTTGTGCGTCCTCCGAGCAGCCATATGCAGACTCCACCGTCTGCAAAGGCGCTATGTCATGTTGGAGAAATGAAAAGTGTGACTTTTTTTTCCGTTTCTTCACCAGCAGATGGCCCGCAATTTTCCTTTGTGTTTGACTAAAATTCCCTTAATAAACGCACACCCAACACGTCCCGAGGCTGCAGAAACAAAGCGATGACCACACCACGGACACATGCGCGGGTCTGGGCCGCCCAGCCCCGGCTTGCATTGTTCTGAGTCCAGGCGCTGAGCCCTTAAGCCCCAGGCTCTAACTTGAGCAGGAAGAGTTTATTTTGGGATGAGCAATCTTCCCCCATAGGACGGCCTGCCTCTCAACCAGTGCCTCCCTGTCCCTTTCTCTCTCCCTGTCTTTAGAAATTTGGAAATTCTCTGGAGGAAACCAGTTTTCAGAATCTGCAGAAGTGTTTTCTCTCAGAAAATATCAGAATCAGGTGTTTGTCGGACTTACAGAGGAGAGCACAGAGCTGCTGGATGTCAGGGGGTTGTGTTGAGAGTGATTGCAGTCAATTATGGTTAGAAAAATGACCCTATAAATCTCCTTAAGTATGTAGAGTTGATGGAATAAATATCTGCAGAGTATCCATTTCATCGAACCTATATGTGTGTATGTGTTTAAAAATGGCCAAGAAGGAAGAAGAAACAGCAGAGAACATTTTTTTAAATGTGATGACACATCCTTTTATTTTGTGTTGAAACCACATTCCTTGGGCATGTGTTAGCTTTCTTTGAAAAAAAATATAGATCAGTAAAGCACAATGTGTGAGCTTTATAGTTTGCTTTCTTAAAAATAATAACCATTTTGATCAAAGTAAATGTAAACTTTTTTCCAACAACAACAAAAAAACCACTAGTATGACCTTGAATGAAACTTTCAAGAGAAACATGGGAGAGAATTAAAAAGTCATGATTTATCTTTCTCTATAAATGTGGAATTGTCCCAACAGAGTTCTTGTCTCTCTACCCAGAACAATTCAGGCATATGATATTTTCTCATAGCAGATAAGAAAGCTCAGCCATTGAGTTTGGTGGCAGAGAAAAAAATAATAATTTGTGATACATTTGGCTAATTGGGCCATGCAGTACTGTGAAAATTCATTTTGAGCCTCTGGGGAAGATTGTATACTACAGGCACACAAGGTTTGCTTATTATCCCCATGACCTACAAAACTTAGTCCTTAAAAAGTATCCAGTGCTTGCTTGGGTGGCACATATACCAAAACTGGAATGATACAGAAAAGATTAGCATGGCCCCTGCGCAAGGATGACACACAAATCCGTGAAGTGCTCCATAAGAAAAAAGAAAAAAAGCTCCAGTGAAATGTAAGATTAAAATGTGGTGGCATATTAATAGCATTGTTTTGAGAAGGAAGGAAAATATATAAGTATATTTCATATCTTTGTAAATAATTGTACTTCTGGGGAAAAAAATGTACAGCTGGATTTTTATTACTTTCATAAGGTATTCTATTTGCTTGTCTTGACCAAATTCTGAAGGTGTATTCTGGGAGGGAGCGTGAGCAATTCTCAGTAACTGATTCTAAGACTAATCATTAAACAAACAAACAAACAAAAATAGAGGCCAAGGAGAGAACCCGAATGCTTCAAAATAAATAAAGAGTTTTAGGAAGTTAAAAAAAAAGTCTTGATCTTCCTCTCTTTCTCCCCTTTCCTTTTTCACATCCAGGTACAAACGTTAAATATTCTAAAAGAATATTTCACAAGTGAATAGGAGACATGACTACTGGTTTGGTTTGGTTTGGTTGCATGCTGTATGGAGGGGTCACGTTTCGTTCTTTTCCATGTGAGTATCCTGTTATTGCAGCACCATTTGTTGAATTTTTGTTTGTTGATTGGTTTTTGTTGGTTTGTTTGTTTGGGAAGTGCATGGGCCAGGAATCAAACCCGGGTCTCCTGCGTGGTAGGCAAGAATTCCACCCCTGAGCTACACTCGCAATCCCTTGAATAAGAGCTATGAACCAAAAACAAATCCATAGCTACTGTTCTAATGCAGTTTGGCTGAACACATCCTTGGGCTGACTCTCCCCGCCCAGGGCACCATGATAATGATGCTGGATAAAAGTAAATAAGTGGTGAATTTTCAGTTTAAAAAGTTATACAATGTAGAGTTATTTGCCTTCATATTTAATGCACAAGACACACATTTGCCTTCCTTTTTAGCTTCAATGTTGTGTTTTGAAAATCTTTTAGTTCATTCTAAGTCTAAAACAGTGCCAAAATTCCATCTTAGTTTTAAAGGATAGGGAAATCGTGGTAGAAAATGAGAAAGAAACTGATTTTTTAATTTGACTTATAAACAGAATATGACATCTAATACTCAGCCTCATATTAGGTTTCTAAAAAATAACCAAGGATTATTTTTTCATGTCCCAGAACCATTCAGCCCAAGATTCCGTTGATATCCGCTTTCTTGGTGTCTTTAGTGAGGCTCGTTAGAGCATTACTGCTTAACAAAGACACTAAAGGATCAACGAGCAGCCACCAGTGAAGAAGAGACCCTTTGAGTGTTGGAGGTGACCTTTCAGAAGGGCCACTGTTGTATAAAATGAGTGACACCCATAAGAACCCTCCCTCTGCACCCTTCACCCACAGCTGTTGGACCCGACAGGTCTGGTGTTTCCCATCTGCATGCCCAGTCCAGGCTGCACATTTCAGTCACCTGGGAGCATTTAGAAAATATGGATGCTGGAGCCCTACCCCACCCCAATCAAATCAGAATGGACCGGGCAAGGCAGTGCAAATACCCGGTGGGTGCATTCTTAAAACTCCCCAGGAGATTCTAATGTGAAGCAACATTGTAAACAACTGTCTAAATCTAAAAGAAACTCTCCATTTGATATTCCCTGAGAAACTCACAAGCATCTGGTTGAATTTTGTGCTTATCTCCTCCTTTCTTAGAGGGGGGCAACTGGACTGTCCTAATGAGATCATAAAGACAGCTGGGGAGAATTCTTCACTCACAGCCAGTATTCAAGAAATAATAGATTTTACTTCCTTAACTGTCTTTACTCACCTCCTCTTAACTGACTGGCAAAGTTAACTAGTTTTCTCCACTTCTAAAAAAATATAATTATGGGGTGCAAGGGTGGTTCAGTGGTAGAATTCTTGCCCTCCATGGAGGAGACCCGGGTTCGGTTCCCAGTCCATGCACTTCCCAAAAAACAAAGAACAAACAAACAAAAATTCAACAGATGGTGCTGCAACAACGGGATACTCACATGGAAAAATAATGAAATGTGTCCCCACCATTCAGCATGCAAACAAAAAAAAAGAAACTCATGCCTCTAACGCCCAGAGTTCTCTTAAGTGCAATGGCTCCCTTTTGATCTTACCAATTGAGCTATAAGCTGGCTGAAAGTCTTGTTTCTTCTCAGCATATTTGTGCCAGTTATACTTGTTTGGGGAATTTAATTAAACATCAAGTAAATAGATGAAATATGAATATGGAAAAGATGTTTCTATAAAAACTAGGTTAGGGCGGCTGCCGTGGCTCAGCAGGCAGAGCTCCGACCTGCCATGCTGGAGGTCTGGAGTTCGATCTCTGGTGCCTCCTGCCCATATGCAAATTAAAAAATAATAACAATAAAAATAAATAAAATAAAATAAAAACTAGGTTAAATGCATAATTAAATTCAAGTTGAAAAAAACGTCAAAGTTGGTGTGGTGTAAAAACTTTAAAAGACTTAGAAAATGGTAAAAATCTAGAACTCCAGGCACAGGTTGATTTTTAAATGACTTTAAGTTTGGCTCCACTTCTGAGAAACAAATAATGGAAATCACATGGATGTCATTTACATAATATAGATAACAAGGATCTCTAATCAGCATATATAATAAAGGAAAGGACTTGGTTTTACATTAAAAAGATTAGTGAGTAAATGTGCATAGAGAGTTTGTTACAGGTCAGACGTGATGAGTTCTCTGCCCAACGCACTCAGTGACCGACTTCTGAGACACCAGGGTTTCAAAGAGAGAAAGAGTTTATTGCTAGGTGCTGTAAACGGGAGCTCAGATGGCCTATCAGCCCAAAATTCTGTTTCCCCAAACTTCAGTCATTCTGATAGTTTTAGAGTATCAAAAGATGGGCAGGGGCGGGCGATGGTGGCTCAGTGGCAGACCTCTTGCCTGCCATGCCAGAGACCCAGGTTCCATCCTGGTGCCTGCCTATGCAAAAAAAAAAAAAAAAAAAAGATGGGCGGCTTTTAGGATAATGAGCCCAGTGGTCCCATTGGAGGTGATGTAATAATTGAGTATGTGCAGACTGATGACTTGTTCAGCAGCCTTAATATGATGATGGGCATGGTTTTTAGTATTATAATGAGTGTAGTTACTTATTGGTTAAAGTCTAAGCCACTGCGCATGTCAGGTGGGCCTATTTTGGTTAGATCCAGCTTAGGTTATCAAGATAACTTTGGACTTGGGGTCAGTTAGTTCTGGGCTGACCCAAAACCCTTCATTAATAAACATTAGGGGCTGTCATTATTGACCATCAGTCTCCGAAGTGAAAAAACTGGAAAAATTGGGTACACGTGAGCATCAGTCACAAGGTTTTCTTTTTTCATTTTATCAGTTATTGTTTTAGTTTGCTAAAGCTGCCAGCCTGCAACACAACAGAGATGGACCAGCTTTTAATAAGGGGGACTATTTCGTTTGAAAATGTATAGTTCTTCAGAGGAAAGGCAGCTAGCTTTCATCTGAGGTTCTCTATTACATGGCAGGCGCACGACCATATCTGCTGGCCTTCCCTCCTGGTTTCTGGGTTCCAACAGCTTTCCCCAGGGCGATTCCTTTCTGCCTTGCCAAATGTCTGGGCTGAGCTGCGAGTGCTGAGATGATGTACGCTGAGTTGCTGAGCTCTCTTCTGATCTCTCTTTTTTTAACTTTTTTTATTGTATAGTATAACATATAAAGAAAGCAAAGAAATAAAAAAGCTATAGTTTTCAAAGCACTCTTCAACAAGTGGTTACAGGACAGGTCCCAGAGTTTGTCATGGGCTACCATACGATCCTTTCATATTTTCCCTTCTAGCTGCTCCAGAATATAGGAGGAAAGAGGGCTTAAATATTTTTTTATCATCACAATCAACATTTTTTCCTTCTTTTTTTGTGAAAAAATAACATATATACAAAACAGCTATAAATTTCAAAACACAGCACCACAATTAGTTGCAGAACATATTTCAGACTTTGGCATGGGTTACAATTTCACAATTTTAGGCTTTCACTTCTAGCTGCTCTAAAATACCAGAGACCAAAAGACATATCAATTTAATGATGCTCAGCATTCATATTAATTTGTTAAATCCTATCGTCCATGTATAACTCCACATGATCTTTCCATACCTCTCTTTAGGGTTATTTGGGCTATGGCAATTCTAAATTTTTGATATTGGAAGGGTAGGGAGTAGGGAGTATGGGGTAGGGAGAAGAACTATCTGATGTTCTGTAAAGACTGGGTTCTCTAGGTTTCAGGACTTATCTGGACTAGGGACCCATCTGGAGGTGGTAGGTTTCTGAAAAGTTACTCTAGTGCACGGAACCCTTGTAGAATCTTATATATTGCCTTAGGTGTTCTTTAGGATTGGCTGGAATGGTCCTGGTTGGGGGTTGGCAGGTTATGATAGGTAGCAAGGTCTACCTGAAGCTTGTGTAAGAGCAACCTCCAGAGTAGCTTCTCGACTCTATTTGGACTCTGTCTGCCACTGAAGCTTTATTAATTACACTTTTTTCCCCCTTTTTGACCTCTCTGTTTTAAGCCTCCAGCTAATTAAATTAAACCTCACTTACTGGGGAAGGCACTCCTCTTAGCTGTCTGTGGATGTAATCAGCCAAAGATGAGTGTTCACTTGTGCTGACGATTTAAGTTCACCGAAGCAGAACAATGGGGCATCATCACCTGGCCAAATTGACACCTAAACCTAACTATCACCTGCCCACACTTTGTGAACTTGGCAACTATACACATCACCTTAAACCATACTTAATCTCTAAATACAAAATAATAACAGATATATTTTCACCTAATAATGATCGTCTGTCTTGCATACAATGCACTAAACCTTTCCATATACAAAATACATTAATTTCATCATAATTTGTGAGGATAAATTCATTTGTGAGAAAGAACACAATGCAGGTAGCCGTGGAGCTGAGGAACAGCTTTGATTTTTGGCATAAGTTGTAAGTCCACAGTTTTTTATCAACCTTTCGCTGCTCTGTAAACTTGTATTTCTTGTGTTGAAGATCTCACCTTCCTGGTATCTGGGCATACGCAGCTTCTTCTTCTTTAAGTAAGCATCAGTGAGATGTTTTGGGATTTCACACCACTTACGTCAATTTTGGCAGAGGTGGCAATGACACACTTCTGGTGTGTCCTGCACAGAGGAACTTGATTGAGGACAAGGGGTCCAGTCACAAGTAGCATGACACTGCTCGGCTGCTTCAGGAAACCACTCTCTTGTCCCTGTGGTCCCAAGAATGATGCTAGATAGCAGCTTTCTCACATGCTGACTGAAGCTGTTTTCTGCCATGGCTCAACAGCTTCCAAGGCACATCTTCAGTGGGATAGTATCTAGGCATTTAGCGAAGCTTAGCCACTCTGGGACCTCCCTTTTAGTCACCACTAATGGGTTTTTTTGACAGTAGTAAGAACCTTCTCCTTCTTGTCTTTTCAACACTAGATTTAGCTGCTGCTACTTCCCCTGGAATACATTGCAGATTGGGAATATTTGCCAATTCCTCTGATGAGGACCAGGTTTCAGCTGCAGTGAGGCTTCCCCTTCTTGGACTTTTTTACAATCACAAAGGCACAAGATAAAGACCATATAATCATTATCAGAGATCAAGGCAGCTGGATTATAGTTCAGAGATTGCAGGTATTTCCTTCCATTTAATATGCCAGAAATAAAAAAAGAAATATCTATATAATGATTCAGTATTCATAATCACCCCTTAAATCCTAACTTCTCAGTTATAAGTTTACATTAAAAATATTTGCTATGTGTCCTTTTTTTAAATTATCATTTTTTAAAATTAAATCATCATCCCATCATGTTGGATAAAGGAGTATATGCTAAGTTATTATTTTCCAAATATTCCATTCTAAGAGAAAAGGGGAAAAGGTTATTTTGTTTCATTATAATAGTCTCTTCCTAGTCATAATTAGCATTGGGTAGATAAGAAGGCTTTCCCCCATTTTAAAACTTTTATTACAAAAAAAAATTTACACATAAGAAAATAGAATAGTATAAATTAACTTTCATTCTGTGGATATAATGGTCCATCATCTAATTTCAACAACTATCAACCTATAGTCAATTTTGTTTGGTTTGTGTTCTACCAGATTTCTTGCTTCCCATATTATTTTGAAGCAAATCCAAGATATCATAATCTGAAGGTTTAATTTTTTCATAGTGTAAAATAATTTATTTTATTGTTTCCAATTTTAAGAATTTATTGAAGATAGCATATGTATTAGAGTTCTCTAGAGAAACAGAATCAACAGGAAACATTCGTAAATATAAAATTTATAAAAGTGTCTTATGTAACTGTGGGAACATAGAGTCCAAAACCTGTTGGGCAGGCTGTGAAGCTGACAATTCCAATGGAGGGTCTGGATGAACTCCACAGGAGAGACTCACTGGCCGAAGCAGGAAGAGAGCCTGTCTCTTCTGAATCCTCCTTAAAAGGCTTCCACTGATGAGATTAAGCATCACTCATTAGAGAAGACACTCCCCTTGGCTGATTACAAATGGAATCAGGCGTGGATGTAGCCAACGTGATCATGATCTAATTCTATGAAACGTCCTCATAGCGAAAGGCATGCCAGCACTTGCCCAACCAGACAGACAGGAACCACCACCTGGCCAAGTTGACACATGAACCTGACCATGACAGTCCACCCCTTGTCAACTTGGCAGCTATACACATCACATTAAACCACACCTAATTTCTAAATAGAAAACAATAAAAGACACATTTTTTTTCTCACCTAACAATACTCAACTGTCCTGCACATAACCAGAAACACATTTAATCTCTCCAGGATAGGGTGCAAGTCCTTGGGTAATATTCATTCTTAAACTTGATATCTTACAACTTAAATAATATAACATGAACAAAACAGCATTACAGTCCTTGTTTCTGTAACTGATCACATGGCCATAGTTCATATTTATAACTACCTTCTTCCACTACCCATTCCATGCTTTCTTTACCCTCAGCAAGCACTTCAGCTGGCCATGGTTCTTTGCCTGGTGGGGTGATCCA
This sequence comes from Myrmecophaga tridactyla, assembly GCA_004026745.1. Classification (NCBI taxonomy): domain Eukaryota; kingdom Metazoa; phylum Chordata; class Mammalia; order Pilosa; family Myrmecophagidae; genus Myrmecophaga; species Myrmecophaga tridactyla. The sequence goes on from PVIY010029408.1 coordinate 31,672, forward strand.
GACCTTCATTCCTGAAGTTTCAGAGCCATTGGTAGCCCTTCCTGGATTGGGTTGTTGCAGTTTTCCATTGATTTTAATCACAGGGCATGGTAGTACTAAAAGACACCTCTAGGGGATCTCTTATATTCCAGGAAAACTCTTCTTTACCTCTGTTGTGTAGTTGCAGTCCTATTTCCCCCTAATAGTCAGGGTCAATCACCCCAGCCAGTAATGTAATTCCTTTTTGGCTTGTTGATCCAGAGGCATGAGTAGCCCAAAGTGACCAGGTGGCAGTCTTAGATTCCAGTTCAATGGAATCATTGTTGTTTCTCCTGATGAAAGCACTCCCACTTTTGGAACCAAAACCTGTAGACCAGCAGAGCTCAGGGTCACAGGGACAGGAAGCAAAATTTTTCCTAGTGGACCACTAGGGGTAATAGTGAGTGGTGCTACTCCCATTTCTACCCC
>PVIY010029409.1:0-32052 GCA_004026745.1 Myrmecophaga tridactyla
TTAATCAAAAATTTTTTTACTGGAATCCCCCTACCCTTATTTTGTAAATCCACTCACTTTAGGACCCCTCTGACTATTCTAATTTGGGTTGAATGTCCTTTTTGGATCAACTGCCCAGCTTTATCCTATGTTTTCTCATTATCACTATTTGGATTAGTTTTATTATTTGTTAAAATTCATATATTTATCTTTCTTGGCATTATTTATTTGCTTGCTTTGCTGGGGTACTTTAGTTACATAAGTGTAAAGTGTATATCAGAATTCATGCTTGCAAGATAGACTGAGAACTCTTAGGCTGAAAATTGTCTTCAATTGCCCTAATGCAGCATGATAGCTTTGTTAGATATAGGATTTTCTCTGAGCAACCAATATTCAGCCTACAACTATAAAAAGTTATAGACTAAATATTGGTGATCAGCCTTCTGCCATTGAATTCTTTTTGAGATATCTTAATGCAAATAGTTTAGCATTTCCCTTTTTATCTTAGGGAAATTTAATTTTGTCAGTTGTATAGTCTCAGCCAAGAGTCTGAATTGATTTGTAATATTCAGTTTGTCACCTAGGTGCAGAGGGTTCATCTAGACTATAAAATTTTGTTAAAACAGTAGATATCAATGTTTCATGCTGTGAAGATTACTCAGAATGCCTACATTTTGAAAATCTGAGCTTCCCTTTTCTGCTTAGTGGTACCATCGTCCAGAAACATTGAGCTTTCCTTTATGTCAATCTTATTTAAATTGACTAAAATTAGTAGTTGTATGTGAGATGAGAGCTGGAAAGTGAAACTCTAAATCTGGGGGTAAGCACCAATAGATGTGATAGAATAAAATAGCTAAATTATGAAACTTAGAGTTACCGCAGAACCAGATGTGTGTGAACTAAGAAGAAGCAGAGGTGGCAAGATGGTAGGAGATGTGAAATAATTCCAGAGATTTGTTGTAGTCTTTACTTATCCCCAGGATGCCTCTAACAGGGAGCTTGAAGAAGTTTGATTGAAGCAAATACAAAACAGCTCTGCTTATTCTTCAAGTTTTGTCAGTTTTTTTGATTATTTGCTTGTTGTTTTTTTCCATTTTGAGAAGGTTTATGTATATTTAATTGCTGATTTGACAAGGGTATATTCAAATAAATATTCATTTACTGTTTATACTATACTGAATCTATTAAAATGCTGTCATCTCTCTAACTATTAAGGTGCAAATTACTGCAATAATATTTTTGACTATAATCCTTTAACAAGCTGTGTAGACATCAGTTTTGAGGACATGAGATTAAATGAAGATTTTCAGTTTCTGTTTATCCTTATAAATAGCTTACAACTTAAGTTTTGAGAAAATGGGAACAAATGTGTAAATATCTTCTTTCTTATTAAACTACTGAAGTTTCTTTTGTTTGGTAAGTAAAAGAAATCATACCCATTTTCATTTTCCGAAATTCTTTTAATCTCATGAGTTTTGAGTATTTTAAAAATATTGATAATGTTTTGTTTACTCTGAGTTTTACACATTCTCATCTCTTTCAAGGGATCTCACTGGTGGAGAACAGTTTTTTCATTAATAATTCTAATAGCTTTTCCTAATAATAACAATCTATCTATATATCACTCTATCTCTGTTTCTATGTGTATCTCTATCTTACCTATATCTATCTGCCTATCTATATAATCTATATTTATTTATATGTTTATCTCTCTATTTAAGTAATACATGTATACTTTTTGAAGCTCACTCCCCACCAAATTAAATTTTGCAATATCATATTCATCAGGACCTCAGGTTTTGACTATAGCAGATGCTGGAACAGGTGAAATAAAATTTGGGTTTATTTAGAAATTTTTAATATTTTCTAAGATTTTAACAATAAATATCAGAATATGGAGTCATGAAATATAATTAATTTCTTATCTGTGCTGCTGCACCTTATGTGGTCAGTGATGGATTAGCAGATAATTTCTTCCCAAGAAATTTGCAACTGACCCATGTGGGCTCACCATTGAGAGAAAGAAGCGAAGGCCTCTGAGCTTTTGGGGCTTTGAGACACTGTGAGTTGCAAAAGACCACTCCCTTCCAGAAGTCAGGAAATTGAATAGCAATGCAAATTCTCCTCAGTTGTACATAAACCTCTATGTCATTCATTTATAGATTTTGAAAATATAGATTATTTTAACAGACTCTACAGTTCCTGATTCAGAAGGTTTGGTTTGGAGTCTTGGCATCTGTGTTTTTGAAAGCTGTACAATATATTGTGATGTTCAGTCAGGATTGAAATCCTCTACTAATCCTCTTGCCAACCTTAATGGCAGGGGTGGGTAGTAAGATTATCTATCTATTGAGATAGATAATTATATATTTATGTATTTATTTCTGAATTTGCTTGAACAGCAAAGGAGCAATTATCTGGCAGGTTTTGTTCAGTAAACAAGAATATGCTATGTAAAATAATTCTTAGAGTCTGTTTTTCTAGAAAGACAGAGCAACGACATATTAAAAAACTAGCACTTTTCCCCAATTCCTTCCAAAGACAACACAAGTGTTCAACTAAAGACCAAGTTTTTATGGGGGCACTTGCAGAAGGGGACACACAGTGGAGCCAGTTTTTCTCCTGAGAAGAACAAGCAGTTAAGAGTGCAATGAAAGTCATCTTCCCTGCACCATCACATGGCGTTCAGCATGACGGTGGTGACTCCCAAGTCCAGCTGTACGGGACTCGCTGATATACTTTCTTGTTGCTCTCTGAGGGAAGCCAAGAATGTAAAACTGAGCTGAGGGAATTTCTTCAGGATGGCTAGGAGGATTTTCACTTCTTGCTTGTTTTTCCTCCCAACTTGCTGTTGCCAGCTATCTTTAAAATGCTTTTGCCTCCCGAGTTCAACTGTTCTCCTCAAATCGAAGAGGGTGGTCTTTCTACACTCCAAATGCACCAAATGTGAGAGTCCAGAGTTATCATCATTCAGGTGTGAAGACCCCATCTTTTAGATGCCAGCTTACTGAAAAAAGACCTCTTCCTCTGTAGTTTGCCCGCCAGTCCATCTCTGGGTAGGTACTGAGAAAATATACCATGTGAACACTGATGGTGAGTCTAGGATTTTACATTGGGGAAAAACAATCAAAGAATTCTTACTGGACTTTTCAGACCTGATTAATTTAAAGGAGGGGTATATCACAATAAATTAAATAGATGGCTTTTGTTTAAAACTGTTTAATAAATGAAACAAATAAGACTTTAAAAAGTAAATTTTAAGTAAAGATTTTACATTTTTTTTTTTAAGGAGTAATGTGAAAACTATAAAGAGTTCTCTGTAATTGCATGTGTGCATGTAATAAATCATTCGACATATAATATGTAAAATATATACATGTATATATATGTGTGTGTGTGTTTGTTATGACTCCCAAAATAAATATCATAAAAATTATAATGAATGAAGACTTGTAATAAAAAGTAAAGAATTATTTAAGAAAAGTGGCATGTACCACTTTCGATAGATCCAAGAGTTGTATTACTAACATGATAGAGTGTCCAGGAGAAAGAAAATATTATTTGGCACACATATATATATTAGGAAACTATTTATCTGAATTAAAGTAAGCCTCTTGTGTATTTTCCCCCAAAGGGAGTTTCTGCATGCTGAGCAAATTTAACTAAATAAAGGATTATCCCCAAACATTTCCTCCTTAAATATTTTAACCCTTAGGATAAAGAGACTATTATACAAGTTTCCAGACAGACAGAGCAAGTTATTTATTTTTAAAATAATAAGTAGAATTGTTTCAGATTTCTGACATGCAACACTTATTCTGCAGCATATCAAAATACTATTTGTAGGTGCAGGAAAAAAATGGCATTTCAATAGACAAAGATTGAAGCTAAATTACTCCCATTTAGTACAGTTTGAAGATTACCAGTGGAAAGTAATATATACATACATATATACATACATACATGCATACACACACATATGCTAACAAACACATGCAATTGAAAGAAGCTTGGAATATTCTAGGGAAAATCAATGTCAGCTAGAGCTGTGAATAAGAAGGAAACTGGTCTGAGATTAGATTAAAGAAGGAAATATGGGATGAGCTCTAGAGTTAGTTAAGGGAGAGATTACTTAATCTTTAAGGCCATCCTTGGATTCATCGATTTGTTACAAGCATTAAATATTGTTACTGCTCAGTTGCCAAACAAAAAAGAGATGTCTTTTATCTCTTCTGTGTGTTAATTATACTTCCTTTGTTCCATGATATGAAACATTGGTCATTTTGGAAACACATTTTCTCAGTTTTGAGCTTGAATATGATAAGTATTATAGCAGGAAGAGCACAAATTTATCAGATTTATCTCTAAGGAGACATCATGCAGTCTAGCACAAATGACTAATTCTAGGGTCAGGTGGGGGGGGTTGCAGGATGGTTAGCCCAATATGCTACTAACATGCAAGTCCAGCTAAATTATTAGTGCTTCAAAGTCTTTGATTGTCTGGGCCTAGTTCATTTGTCTCTCTACTAAAATTCCCAGAGTACTTGGTGAAGTCATAGCTGGCATTGACTTCTGGATGGGGATGTCAATTTTGCTTCTCAATATTACTCATTTAATGGAAAACTACCCCAAACCGTGAAGAGTAATTAGACACAGTAGAGCAAAACATGGCCAATGTTCACTATGGTGTATACTGAGGAAGGAACTATAAGAAATATGGCACAAGCTGGAGCATTTTAATATATAAAACAGCCTCAATCAGATAATTCAGAATCCAATACAGAATAAATAAAAGCAAAAAACTGTAAGGATAATCTTCAGGATTTAAATGCATGTGGTAGGTAAAGGAATCAGGTTAATTAAGCAGAAAAAATTGGGGCTAAAGTGTTGGGACATTGAGGATTTTTTACTTTTGATATCTGGATGGATTTGGGCAAATGGTTCTTGAATCCACAATGTGTACATTTGCACAATGAACATATTGGTCAACTGGATTCTGTGATTATACAATTTCATGCATAAAAATAAAGGCGATTGATTAAAACCTTCAATCAAAGATGTTAAGAAAGATAAAGGATTGGGTGACATGATGGAATTTGTTTTTAATGTGAGTTGTTTGAGTTGATAGGCATATCAAATAGAACGCCTGGGACAGGAGTGGAGGGGGCTTCTGTGTTGAGGATTCTGCTCAGGTGAAAAGCCGTATAACAGTTTCCTTTTTAGGCAGGTAAATAAGAAACCCCTTCGGTTAGAACACTAAGGACCGGCTATATTATTTTACACTTATTAATATTAAACATTAGTAATCTTCAATAAGGTACCATATTTAGCTATCTCTGTTCATGTTAATTGTAAAGATGTCAGTTGGTGATTTGTAAAGCAAACACTTGTTACTGTAGATTTATTAAAAGTAAATGTTGCTAGTAAAAATGTTTTGGTTGGTTCCAGGATCTGGGTTTCAAAGTAAATGATCCACACAGTTAATAACAATGCCACTTAAATTTAAGGCCAAAACATGTAAATAAAGGCCAAATAACAGGGGGAGAGTTTGTTGCCTTAGTTTCCTACAACTGCTATAACAAAGTACCAAAGTACCATTGCTTTGGATGGCTCAAAGCAATAGAAATGTATTGTCTTACAGTTCCAGAGACTAGATATTCAAAGTCAAGCTATCATAGGGCTATTTTCCCTCTGAAACCTGTAGGGAAGTATCCTTCCTTTGCCTTTGCTAGCTTCTGGTGATTGCCAGCAGCCCTTGGCTTTCCTTGGCTTGTAGATGCATCACTCTAACTCCTGGCTGTGTCTCCACATGACCTTCTTTTTAGTCTTCACCTTCACATGGAAATCTTTTCTCTCTGTGTGCCCAAATGTCCACGTCTTATATGGACACCAGTCATGTTAGATTGGGGCCCATGCTAATCCAGTTTGGTCTCAAATCATATCTTCAAAGACCTTATTTCGAAATAAGGTCAGATTCTGAGGTACTCAGGTTAAGAATTCATCCTATGTTTTAGGGGAATACAATTCAACCCATAACAGTTTCTAACAAAGAAAAAATATATTAATTAGCAGTTTTGGCTTAGAGGTACATGTATACGTCCAGTTATGTGCAAACCAAGGGGTGAAAGCAGAATTCAAACTTTTGTGTTATTGCCATCTGTTTTAGTTTGATAGCTGCCAGAATGCAACACACCAGAGACAGATTGGCTTTTAATAAAAGAGGATTTATTTCATTAGTTCTTCAGAGGAAAGGCAGCTAACTTCCATCTGAGGTTCTTGCTTACATGGGAAGGCACAGGATGGTCTCTGCTGGCCTTCTCTCCAGGCCTCTGGGTTCCAACAACTTTCCCCGGGGTGATTTCTCTCTGCATCCCCAAAGGCCTGGGCTGAGCTGCCAGTGCTGAGATGAGGTATGCTGAGCTGCTTGGGCTGTGCTATGTTGTACTCTCTCATTTAGGCACCAACCAATTAAGTCAAACATCATTCATCGCAGCAGGCATGCCTCCTAGCCAAATGCGGATGCAATGAGCAACAGATGAGGTTCACGTACCATTGGCTCATGTCCACAGCAACAGAACTAGGTGACTTCACCTGGCCAAGTTGACAACTGAATCTAACTACCACACTATCATACAAATTTAAAAGTGATACTGTTAAGAAAAATAAAGGAATGTATTACAGATCTGGACATAGGACAAGATATTTACATCAGGGATACACTCACTACCCTACAAATTATCACACAGAACACCTCAAATTTATAGAAATACATAAGAAAAGGTTTGATTTGCTTGAGAGAGCACAGCTGCTTGTATATATTATCACTAAGAACATATTGTCAAAATACATACAGTTACTAATTGAATATGGTTCTCATGTACACAATTTCAGGTGTATATGAGTTATCTATATTTAAGGCAGGAAAACAAATATATGAAAATTGAATTTTGAAATGTATAAAAAGTATAGAAACTCCTCGGGGCTTCTTTTTTACTATCATGCAAACACAATCAGTTCATCTTGTTTTAATTTGTCTGTTTTTGTTGATCTTCATTTATAAAATATGAATGCCATAAAAAGAGACCTAAAAATAAAAACCAACAAACAGACATTTCCTGTCATTTTCACAATTGTATTTTCAGTAGCAAGAATATTACTTGGCATGTAGAGATGCTCAATCAATATTTTTTGATAGGCTGATGGGATGAGTCTCCATTTCTGCAACAGTTTTATTTAAGGGAATAAAATAGAATTCGAGGAACGTTTTTTAGAACAGGTTTAGTTTATAGCTTTAGTGTCTGACACACAGTAGGAAATTAAGAAATGCAAATTTTCTCCCCTTCCCTTTCTCTGAGCATACTTGTACACAAAAACACACTTAAAATTTAAGCAGAAGGTCTAGCACAGCTAAATATTTGAATCAACGATTACATTAGTATACATGATTAGGTCTATGAGAAAAATTTTTTCCACACCACACTTTAAATTAGACTAAAATTGCATTATGGATATGAAGAAATGCACATTGGCAAAGCATTTCTTTCTTATTACTTTAGTTAAACCAATTCCTCCTGGAGCAAGATATTTTGTTATCAGGAAATATAATGGATGAAAATATGTGATTCATAGTGTAGGCATGTCAGACTATTTTAGGCATAGAAATATTACATCAAATATTGGTTTTCTACTATACTTAATTTTAAATATAAGCCTTCAGTCAAATCAATGTTTTACTTATTTACCTATACCCCAAATTGTTCTTACCAATTATTTAATCATAATTATGAGGTTTAGGCTATTCTTAGTTGATTCATTAAACAATATGATATTTAAGACATATATCTTGCACTTGAGTTTCTGTAGGGAGCTGCTTATTACAAATTTAGTAACAATCATTTTGTCTTCTCTATATGTTATCTCAAAAACGTCTTACTTCAGTTTTTTCTCCTTTGAGTTTAATTTTGGTACTTTAAAATAATTTCTATCATATACCACATTATGTTGTCATATAATGCTACATTACATAATAGTATATCATATTATATTTTATATGGCTATAAAATACCTCACTGTTCATACATACTAAATAGAAAGTTAAATTTTTGAGGTCCTTAACCAGAATAACAAATGCCTTGTCTATTAAAATCTTTCACATTATAGGTGAAAAAAATTGAAATTACTGTGGTCTAGATTTAGATAAAATCTCTTCATATTGAGAGTCTTGCTTTCAGCACTTTTGACAGTTGATAAAATGTCATTTTATTGTTGGTTTGTTTGATAGCACTGAATGCACTGAGATTAGTTTTGATTTTTCTTATTCTCATTTAATGTATTTCTGCAACACAGTCGGGAACAGTTGCAATCATAAACTCAAATAATTATGTGGTTCCTAAAATGAAGGAAAGCTCATAGAAGTGATAGAGCACAATTCGTTAAATCAAAAGTTAAAATGTTAGAAATGTTTTGTAGTTCACTTGTACCTTTAGGCCAGTTTCTGATCATTTCTACCTGCCTGATAAAATTAGCTCAGTTGAATGTAATTCAATTACTATGTCTAAAGGTAGGTAGCCTCTTAGGAGAGTGGGAAAGGCATTTTTTGCAAATGTATTTTATGGTGTGTGAAATAGTTTGTATTTTTACAGCATGTATAGGGAGTAAATAATTTTCCATTTGGTAGGTGAACCAAGGAGCTGAGTCAAAAGAGTGTGAAAAAAATAATAGAAAGAAAAGTGAGATTTAGTTTTTGAGCTTATTTGCTTTGTTTTTTTTTTTGCGTGTTAATATGATTAATTATAATATCTTCAGGTGAAGTGGCTAGTTTTCATATTCATGTGAACCTTCAATTGTTTTTGAAGCAACTGTAGGTATGAATTGAAAATAATATTGTAATAATGTATTAATTTTATTTCCAGTAAAAAAATCAAGGAGCTATAACATGTTTGCACGAGAACACGTAGGTAATAGACATTGCAAAGAACTGCATAGCAAGCACTGAGCTAAACCTGTAACTACCACTTAAGAACACATTTCTGCAGACTCATGCTCAGGATTTGAATATGTAATCAGGTAGGAAAGAAAATATTAACTGTCTTTTGTATGAGTATCCATTTTCTAGATTGCATTGCTTAGTTTGTGTATTTAATTGTTAAAATGCTATTGTTTCTATCTAGCCCTTAATTCATAAATTAATTTGTGGAGTAGTATTTGAAGAGGGAAAAAATTCATACTGTGATATAGGATATATTTGATATGCATGCAATAAAATTATTTTTATTTGAGTTAGGTGTCATGAATTAAATTGAAAATACGTAAAAAGCCCATTCTTTTTGGTATGGTAGGAGAGTCCTTCCCCGAGTAAAGGGCAAATAGACTGCAGCTCACACACACACAAAAAAAACAAATTAAAAATAGAAAATGAGGAATTTTGGTCCCTGAAGTTTATAGCAAATTTCAGAGTATTTTTTTGTAATATTTCGGTAACATAAAATACAATGGTTATAGAAAATACAAGTAGTGTTCAGGGAGAATGATTCTGTCTACTGTATATGAAAACTTTCCTTTAAGCAACAAACACCATTTAGTTGTGGTCTGTTCTTATAGACCAAAACCCCTAAAGGAAGTTTCAACTGAATTTGCCAATACATCATGAAATGACCTTTTTGCTTTCAGTTTCTATAGCCCAACCTAGTCCTTTAATAACTGCCCCATTTTATTATCTAACCAGAGCATGGACCTCAAAAAATAAATCTAAAAAGTTAATACATTTCTGCCATTTCTGTGATCTGTGCTAACATGAAAAGAATTCATTGACGTATGGGTTGGCATAACTTTCTGGGCTGTACACATGTAAGCTTGCTTTCACAAATACGTAGAGATATGCTTTCACAAATTACGTTGTTAAAGATGGCTACTGGGCATAAAGTAGGAACCCTGTTTTTGTTCTGTGATGCATTTAAAAAAGATTGAATGTAAAAGTCTTAAAATATATACAATGCGAAAACCACCAACCATAATCAGTGGATATATTAGATGAAAATGGTTAATACCAGTCACCACATTTCAGACCATAGCAGTTTAAAGAATATATCAGATTATTTTCTTTGTTAGCCCATATCATCTTGCCTTAATGTTTCTTTCCATGTATGCAGAAGAAAGAGCAGGAAAGAAAAGATTCCAAAAATTCAATAAACAGATTTATAGGAAGAGAGAGAATTCAGGTCCTGAAGTTCTATCCTTGCTTCTTATCTCACTGGCTTAAAAGAACAACTAAAGCACATTTATAGAACCTAGAATGTGCCTTTATGGTCATGATTTTACCCAAAATCTCCAGTGGAGAGTAAAAGTGAAGGTATTCATTCTCTGGGGATGAGGCAAGGGCTGGGTGAAAGTATGAGAGGAGAAGGTCAATTTCTGTTCTGAAGTCCCAGGAAAGTGAAACAGCTTCCTGCATCTCAGCTCCAGGTTAATACTTTGCCAGCTGGTTTTTTCACAGGAAGATAATGCTATGGTATCCAAAGGCTGCTGGTTTGCCACTGCCCAAGTGATCCCATAAGCCGGGCTTGTACAACTGATGAGATAAAACAAAATAACGTGATTAAAGAAAAATAATGCTGAATGAACACATTGAAACAAGATCAGTAATCCAAGGAGGAAGACTCAGCAGAAAATATAAAACTCGTCATTTCTGTTGAATAATATAATAGAATTCAATATAATTGGAATGCAAAAAATCTAGAATTGAAGAAAAAGAAAATGAAAACATGCTTCCTCAAGGAGCAGATTAAATAAACTAAAAATAAACCTTTGCTAAAAATCCAAATAAATTTTCTGAAAGATTAAGTGGGAGAACTATCTGACAGCAAAAAAGAGTGCAAGTTCCAATTTGACATCTGCCCATGTGCCAATTTCCTCTACCTTCAGCACCTAAAAAATAATAATAATAATAATAATAACAATACCTGGCACAAGAGGGCTTAGTAAATACTTGTTAAATAAAGACCTGACCGATGCACAAAGTGTTAAAGAGTTTAAAAGGATTAGAGTAAAGAAAATTATAGAGACTAAAATAGTATATCCAGAGGAGAAAAATATCTTTGGATGTAATAAACACGGTAATGGTAAGATAAACTCCTTGGTTGTGATGTCCATCATACAATTTTTAGTAAAAATAGTTAAGTTCAGAGTACTATCTCTATTGCATAATCATTTAAAAAAACAAATGTCTGCATTTAGGTAATTCAAAATATTTCTTAAAGGAATGGATCAGTGCATGCATGAGCTAGGAAAATGACAGATATAACAACAGGCTTTTCTTAATTAATCTTTACAACAGAAGACTGGGATGGGATGAGCATGGGTGAGTGATTTCATTTTTCTTTATGCAATCTGGGACATTTCACTTCTTTTTATTTTTAACTAAAATTTCTAAGAAAGATCAATTCAAAAGGAGTATACAAGAAAAGCAAATAAGGCTAGGAAATCAAAGATATTGTCATCTTAGCCATGAGACTGAAAGGCGGACGGTATAAAGGATGTAGACCCAGGGTCTACAAGCTACGAAGTCTGGGGAATTCATTTCTCTCTCTTTTTCTTAGTTTCTTTACCTATAAAATGGATGAAAGTAGCAATTCTGACTTAATATGGTTGTTTTGAGGACTTAATGAATCAGATTATGCAAAAAATGTACAAAGATGGAGGGAACAAAGGATCCTCCTAGAGCATAGCTGACATCATTCTCCAGCCTGAAACTTGGAGTGAGTGAGCAGACTAGGGGGCATTTTACACATATCTAACATCTCTAAAGATGCTAGCAAATTCGAAAGCCAGAAAGATAGCTTAATTGAATTTCAAAAAAGAACTCTCTCACAACTTCCCCCGGTCACTCTAGAGTTGCAAGGTAAGCTGAATTCTCTCCTATTGTCCCCAGACTGATAGGATAATTTGAAAATGATTTTTTTTTTTTTTTGCTCCAGGCCTGTAAGCAGTCTCGTCACTTCCCTTGGCATCATTTCATGCCAGGGTCCCTGCAGGGTGCAGAAAGATTGGAAGGAACCATTTAACCTAGTGCTTGGCAGAGAGGAAGATTTTCCTAAATACTTCTCCCCAGGCTCCCTTAATCCTAAAATGTTACAGTAGGTAATTCTAGAAGTGAAGTACAAATTTTCCTGGGTCAGGTTACAATTTATATTTTCCTGCTAATGTATTTTAGAACTTGCTTGAGAGCAGCTTTTTGTAGTTACCACATAGACCTGAAGTGAGAATAAAGGTTTATAACTTGAGAGCGGGGGTAACTAATTTGCCACTTGGCCTAAGTCAGAACTGCCTTCACGTATCAAACAAACACATGTAGTGAATATTGATCAGTATCTGCCTACATCTCTTTAGCAGGATCATCTATGGTGTATATTGAGGCCATGATGCCTTTGTTCTCTCATAGGTTTTTTTTTTCCCTCTTAGAGGTCACATAATTTGATGATCGCTTTTATCAAATGAATAATAAAAAACATAACTTTTATGAATCTTTGTTCTAACTCTTTAAATCATCAACACAGATCTGTTCCTTGTATTGCTCCTAATTTTCATATTAATGCCTGTTGAAATGTTTTTACTCATGTTCATAGAACTTTTTCTTTTCATTTAATATGGAATATGTTTTGTTTACAAATTAGTGTGTGTGTGTGAATATAATGTGATATAACATGGATATCTTCTATATGTATCTGCCATTCTATTTATCTGCCTATCCATCTATCTCCTATTTGCTACTTTTTTATAGGTATAAAAAATGCCTACAGGTATGGGCATTATAATTTAATAGCCTATTAATATGCCATTTATATGGTTGAATTTTTTTTTTTACATGGGCAGGCACCGGGAATTGAACCCGGGTCCTCTGGCATCGCAGGCAAGCATTCCTGCCTGCTGAGTCACCGTGGCCTGCCCTATATGGTTGAAAATTTTGCTATTATAGACAATGTTGTTATAACATTGTAATAAGCATCATGCTACATGTATTTTTGTGAGTTTATCCATTTTTTCCCTTAAAATAACATTGCAAAATTAGAATTCTGAATCAAGGGCTTAATAGGTCTAAGTTTTGGATACCTAATGATGAAATTTTGCAGGTTTTTGCCTATGGCTATTAACCATTTAAAACTTTTCCCGAGTGGAAAGAGAAAAACAAACAAAACCTATCAGGTTGCTGTCTTACCTTGCATCTCTTTGATTGCTAGAATGTCTGAGTGTGATGGTCACATGTCATCTCGGCCAGGTAATGGTTCCAGGTGTCTGGTCAAGCAAGCACTGTTGCTGTGAGGACATTTCATACCCTCAAATCATCAGCACATTGGTTGCATCTATGACTGATTTCATCCGCAGTCGGGAAGGGGAGTGTCTTTCCGCTGAGAGACTTTATTGTAATCAGTTGAAGGCTTTCATGGAGAAGTCAGAAGAGAGAGGCCAGCCAGCCTCTCCTGGGGAATTCATCAGACCTTCATCAGAGTTGCCAGCTTGCAGATTGCCCTATGGAATTTGGACTCGTGCATCCCTGCAGATGCATGAGACACTTGTATAAAATCTCATATTTACAGATATAACCTGTGGGTTCTGTTTCCCTAGAGAACCCTGACTACTATACTGAGTATATTTTTTTCATATTGTGTTTGGCAATATTTCTTTTTCATTTTTTTTAAATGAGTTTCCTTTTTAAGCTGTTTTTTTTTTTCCCTATAATATTTTTGGGCTTTTCTTACTAATTTGTGAGATTTTTTAAAAATAAATTAGAAAAATATTGAGACATTGTCATTTACATTTTATCACTTTTAAAGTTGACACGACTTTTATTTTAATGATTTCTTTTTAAGTGACACAAACTTTTACTCATATGTTTTAACATCTCAGAGAGGAATTCCCCACCCAAATATTGCATAAAAATTATATTAAAAGTCTAAATAAGGCTTTTCCTTTATTTAGGCAAGGAGAAGTATTACATCTAAGAAGTATTACATCTAAAGATGTAATACTTTTAATTTAAAAAAATTAAAATTGTGACAAAACACAGAAAGAGCATCTTGATGATTCTGAATATTTTTCAAAATTGTAAAGAGAAGACATTCCTTGTACATATGCCTTTTGCATTAAGATTTTTTTCAGGTAGCTTAAATAACCTCACAATCATTTTCCAATGAATCATTACCACTCTTTTTTTTCAGAGATAGATGACTGACCCCTGTCATCCACAGAACAGTGGAAGAGGAAAAAGCCGCTTCTGCTTCCCAAGCCCAGAGAGCTCTTCTAACTTGGCCAGCTTCTCATTTGGCCAAGTAAATGGCAGCTCGGATTTCAGTTGCCACTCAATTCCTTAGATTCTAAAGGTCAATAGCATAAAGTCCTCTGGATTTGCAATATTCAGGGCCTTAAGCAGACTGAGCAAACATGGCATAAATGAACACTTGACATAGAAAGTAAAGTAAAATAATTACAAAATGCTGGGATGTGAGCCATCCCTCAGTTTGAACATGAATAAAATGTGTAGCATTATCAAGAACCCAAGTGTGAAAATTGTAGGATAGCTGTCATAATAAATGCAGTATGCCATTCCAGAGTGAGAGGACATTGATGTGCTCCAAATGCAATCTTTTGATTTAAGTTATTACCATTAATAAAATTTCACCTACTGAGTACTTAATTGCTTTCAATACTGTGCTAGAAAGAAACCTGGTTGCAACATTGAAGTTTAACAAAAAGCAAACATATAAGATAATGAATGTGAACAAGAAAAAGAAAGACTGCCTCCTGAAGTCCTTTAATCTCTGTAAATGCACTGCCAGCTGGCTCCTTGGCATATAGAAAGGGTCCTTACAATTAAACTCCCCAAAGCATGGTTTTCCCCACAGGTATAACACAATGAATTCATGTAAAACATATGATGTTTACCTAAATGATCCTTCCTCCATTTCAGTTGTGCGCCCTAACTGAATATAACTCAGCATTCCCTGTGCGATGGTTTGAAGCTGTATGTACCCCAGAAAGACATGTTCTTGAACTTATTCCATTCCTGTGGTTGTGGACCCATTGTAAGTAAGATCTTTTGAAGAGGCTGTTTCAGTTAAGGTGTGGCCCACCTCATTTAGGATGGGTTTTAATCCTTTTACTGGAGACCTTTATAAATGGAATGTATACAGAGAGAAAGAGAGAGAGGAAATGGACACAGAAGCAATACACTTAAAGCAAGGAAATGTAGAAGAGAAGGCAGGGACCAGAAGATGCCATCATGTGCCTTGACATGTAACAGAGGAGCCAAGAATCACCAGGAGGCAATCTTCAGGAAGAAAGCATCGCCTTGATGATATCTAGATTTGGACGTTCTCACAGCCCTAAACTGTAAGCTGTTAAATTTCCATTGTCTAAAGCCATTGTGCTATCTGCTTTGAGCAGCTTAGGAAATGAAAATATCCTATTATAATAGCAACCATTTTCTTTTCAGAGTATCTAGGTTGTTCTGTTATTTTTCTTTATTACCTCAAACATGGACTGGCAAATTCCCCAGCCTCATCCTAGATGATTTCTGGAGATGCCTGGTCACCCATAAAGTTTCATGGGTTAGTAGCCTCAGTACTCTCTTAATCCCCTTAAAATGAATGCAAAATAAATTAAAAATTAAACAGAGTTCTCATTAGCATCATTGGCATGTAGAAACAGAGGAGATCAGACATGCCAGATCTGACTTGAAAATCGGTGTCTTCTGATTAGTATGATTTCCAATAAGGCTAGAGGAAGACCCCGTGCAGTGACATAACATGACAGACTTTTGGATAACTCCTTAAGCACTTTTCATTTTCAGTTTAACAAAGCAAAAAAGGAAAGAAAGAAAAAAAGCTCTTGGAGACTAAATGGACTATTGTACTCTTGCGTAACTCACTTTTTTTTCCTCTACTATGTTCTCTGTCTTTTTTTTTTCAGTCATTAAAAATATTTTGCTTTTCTGAAATTCAGTTATCACAACTAATTCCACCTAGAGTCTAAGCCCCTTTCTCCCTTTCATTTAGGTAAATTATCCATTGCCCTTTTTTTAATATAGAGGCAAAGTGTCATGAGATAAAGACATCTTTATGTCTTGAAATGAGCAAGTTGCTAATTGAATGACCTGGATAAAATCGGTTAACCACTCTGTGCTTCAGTTTTCTCAGCTATTAAACTGTATAATAGCACCTATCTCATGGTTTTAGTTTTTTGTTTCTTTTTTTTCTGTGATGCTAGATATTTCTCTTCTTTGTAACTATTTATTTGTATTGGAATTGTCTCTTTACACTTTTATTTTAATGAAAATGATACAGGAATTATAACAGAATACATTTAAAGCTGAAAAGAAGTCATTTTTTTTTGCCACAGTTTCAGTCCTAGCATCTTCTGTATAATCAAAATTCATTGCAAAAGCATCATAAGTTGAAGCATCAATACTATGAGGTAAAAATCACCAAAAAATACTTATGTTCCCTAATGTGGGTTTGCAACCTCTATCTATAGATGTCCAAACTGGTGTGAGTGACATGAACGAGTCAAAATTCCTGTGATTTAGCAAATATTTCAATATTTGAAAACAGTACAAAATTTTTGGCCACAAACAAGTAGGTACTTTTCTCTGTGTAATGATTTTAGTATTCAGCAGTAATGTCAAAATGACAGGCTTTCTTAAAATCAATGCCAAATCCTGCCATATGAAATTTTCTGGTTTCAGCAGATGATCTAGAAAATTACCCAGAATTAATTTCCTGGTCACAAGATATTATGGCCATTTTTATTAAGAACAAATAACATAATGCATCACTATGTTGCCACAGAATATAATAGGTATGTGTCTCTAATAAATCAAATATTTGATCAAATTTATTTTTTTGCATGTGTCTGTCTCTACAAAAGACTGGGAGCTCTTTGGAAAAAAACTGCTTTTTGACTCCTTTTTTTTTTTTTTTACTTTTTAATGCAATTTTCTTGAGATATATTCACACATCATACAATTCATCCAAATTATACAAACAGTGGCTTCCAGTACCATCACATAGTTGCACATTGATCACCAAATTAATTTTAGAACATTTTCATTACTCCAGAAAAAAAAAAGAAAATCCAGAACATCGCATATCTATATCCTGTTATCCCCTTCCATCATTGATCCCTAGCATTGGTGTGGTACATTTGTTCTGTTGATGAAAGAATATGAAGGTATTTCTGTTAACTACAGTCCATGGTTTCTAATATGTTCATTTCTCCCTTTATACCAAACTATTACTCCTTGTAATAGTTTCATATATTTGTTCTAATTCTTGGAAGAAACTTCTAATATTTTTGCTGTATCACTGTCATTGTCCGCCATAAGATTTACTGTGATGCCATCCATTGTTTCAACCTCTGGCTTTCCCTCTGGTGACATATATGGCTCTACACTTCCCCATCACCCACTTTCACACACAGTTCAGCACTGGTAATTATATTCACAATAATATGTTACCATCATCTATATCCATTTCCACTCACTTAAGTTCAACGTAACTAAACATTCTATGCATCTTTAGCAACTGCTCCCATTCTGTATCCTCATTTTATCACCTGGTAACCTATTTTCTAGATTCTATGTCTATGGGTTTATATAGCATCATTAATTCATATTCGTGAGATGATATGATATTTGTCTTTTTGTGTCTACTTATTTCACTCAACATAATGTCCTCAAGGTTCATTCATGTTGTCGCGTGCTTCAGGACTTCATTCCTTCTTACTGTTGAATAATATTCCATAATATGCATATACACATTTTGTTTATCTATTATTCAGTTGATGGATTCTTGAATTGTATCAACCTTTTGGCATTTGTGAATAATACCGCTATGAACCTCAGTGTACAAATATCTGTTTGCGTCCCTGATTTCAGTTCTTCTTGGTATATACCAAGTAGTAGGAATGCCAGATTATAGGGAAACTCTATACTTAGCTTTCTGAGGAACCGCCAAACCATTTTCCACAGCAGCTGTACCATTTTACATTCCCATCAGCAGTGAATAAGTGTTCCTATTCCTCCACATCCTCTCCAACACTTGTAGTTTCCTGTTTGTTTAATAGTGGCCATTCTAGTAGGTGTGAGGTGATAATCTCATTGTAGTTTTGATTTGCATTTCCCTAATAGCTAATGAAGATGAGCATCTTTTCATGGGCTTTTTAGCCAATTGTATTACCCCACTGGAAAAATATCTATTCATATCTTGTGCCCATTTTTTAATTCGGTTGTTTGTATTTTTATTGTTGAATTGTATACTACTTATTTTCGTATATTCTGTATATCAAACCCTTACATTATTTCCAAATATTTTCTCTCATTGAGTCAGCTGCCTTTTCATTCTTTTGACAAAGTCCTTTAAAGGACTGAAGTATTCAATTTTGAGGAGGTCTAATTTATCTCTTTTTTATTTTGTTGCTTGTGATTTGCGTATGAAGTCTAAAAGCCACTGCCCATAATTAGATATTGAAGATGTTTCCCTATATTTTTCTTCTAGGAGTTTTATACTACTCATTCTTATATTGAGGTCTTTGATCCATTTTGAGTAAATTTTTGTATAGGGAGTGAGATAGGGGTCCTTCTTGATTCTTTTGTATAGGGATATACACTTAAGGGTTTTTTGTTGTTGTTCTATTTTGTTTGTTTGTTTGTTTTTTTGCATGGACAGGCACTGGGATTCGAATCTGGATCTCTAGCATGGCCAGCGAGTACTCTTCCATTGAGCCACTGTCACAGCACTTTCACTTAAGGGTTTTTAAAGAGATTCATATGAGAAAATATTATATAACTCACGAAGTGCTTATTGTATTCCAAGCACTATTCTTAGCACTCTCCACATATTGACACATTTAATATTACCCTTTAAAATAATTCTCTGAAGGGTGGGCAACAGTGGTTCAGAGGCAGAATTCTTGCCTGCCATGCCAGAGACCCAGGTTCGATTCCCAGAGCCTGCCCGTGCCAAAAAAAAAAAGTAGCATATAAAATAATCCTCTGAAGAAATTTTACCCATATTTGACTGATGAAGAATCTTTATTGTAGAGTGGTTAATAAATTTTCCAATGTTGCATAACTCTTTAGTGTTTGAGTTTGCACTGAAATGGAAACAGCCCCTCTCCATAGCTGCACTCTTAAGCACTGTGCTGTACTGGTATAAAAAAGATTCTCAACAACCATGTGTTCCCTTACTAATCCCATCAATCCTAAATGTAACAGGAAAATTAAAAAATGTAAGAGAATGTATAAGAGGTTAGAAAGTATTGAATCCAAATAGAGAGTTTAGTAAATATTTATTGCTTGATTTTTATATCTTCAGGTGATCTTTCTGGTGTCTTGATCGACACTTCTTAAGTATGAATGAAAATAAGCAAAAAGACATTCATAAATCTTGGCCACTCTAACTTCCTCAAGGGGCTTGATCACTTTTCCCTTTCCATTTCCATTCCCTGCTGTCTCACCCAGTGAAGAGCTGTCCCTCTGGCAAAAGCGCTCTATCTCAAAATAAAGACACCACTCAAAAATAAATCTTCCCTCAGTTATCTAGTTGCCTAAACTAATGGAATGGCGCCAGCACAATATATTTGAGTCATATAACCAGTATGTTTAGTCACTATCTTTTTGCTATTCATCAGTCTTAGGAAGAGTGAGTGAAAATGGAAAAGAATCACTATGATTTCTTAAACACCAATATAGAAATTTCTTCAGAGATTTTTATGGAATGATAAATTTTTTTAAATATTAAAATAATATTATTTTTGAGTTATACTTTTGTGCTGCCCATGTGCTAATGATAACAAATGCAAGAATAAATCTATTTAGGGCTCATATATTGAATTCAAATTATATTTCATAATACCAAATAATGTGCATCCTTAATTGAGATACAAAATTTTTATTTTTTTGATCAGGTAGTTTCTCCTCTATGATTTCAGAAATGTGGCAAGGAGGTGTTGTACTCCTCGCCATCAGGGACGATTTTGTTACAGGTCTCAAAGAAGAAAGTGTCTATGGCTGAAGTCACTAGCCTTTCTCTTCCTAAAGCTTAAGCAATTTATGTCCTCATGTTAGGCTTCATAGAAAGGGAAAAGAGAATAGAGTGCCTTTGAGAAGTAGAGAGGAAAAGAAGAGTAAGAACAGTGGAGAGGGGTGAAGTAAAGGTTCCCTAGAGAAACAGAATCAACAGGAAATTCTTGTAAATATGTGATTTAGAAAGGTGTCTCATGGAACCATTGAAATGGAAGAGTTCAAAATCCATAAGACAGGCTGTGGGGCTGGCAGCTCTGATGAAGGGTCTAGGCAAACTCTACAGGAGAGGCTTACTGGCTGAAGAGGCAGTGAAGGAGTCTCTCTTTTTCCTTAAAAGCCTTCAAAGGATTGAATTAACTCATTGCGGGAGATGCCTTAGTTGATTGCAGCTTTAATCAACCACAAAAGCAATCAACTAACTGATGATTTAATACACCAGCCTTCTGATTTATCAACTAGCCATGGAATATCCTTGTAGCAATGGTCAGGTCATTGCTTGCCTGACCAGACAACTGGACATCATCACTTGGCTAAGTTAACACCAGAACCTAACCATCACAAGGGGGGAGGCAAGGAAAGGGAGAGAGAGAGGGAGAGGGAGAGGGAGAAATAACAGAAAGAGGGGGAGAGACTGACTTGTTGAATATGGGACTGAGCTAAAAAGTAGGAAGATCAAGGGTATCAGATGGAGGGCAGCAATGCTGACAAGAAGCATAAGACCTCATTGGTTATGGCTGTGTGTTATAGGGATGGTTCTAAATATAGATTTCAGCCTCAACCCAGGCTTCAGGATTGCATTCATGATTTGGAAGCAGGATTTTGAGGGGTCACTCAAAAGTGAATATTGAAAACATCAGTGGCAACCATGGTGGTATGGAAATTAAAAATCATTATCCCATGCTCTGGGCACCAATCAAGTCTGTAAGACTTGTGCACTTTCCCATCTTCCTATCAAGATGGCATTTGTCATCCAAATTAAGTTGGATTGATTAAAATGAAGGAACTCTATATTTCTAATATATTTAGGATTATGATTGAGATTTTTATTCTTTGAATTTAACAATGGGACCTTGGCATTGGTCATTGAAAAATTTCAAAGGTGTGCAGATTTGGAGTTAGTTATTTTCTCTCACCTTCTTATACCTATTTACTTCAAGCATACATCTAGTTAGAGTGACAAAGGGAAGAATTCATCTCAGAACTACTGTCTGGGAAATTGCAATGGATCCCCCAAAATTTTTACTCTCAGAAATGAGGGAAAGATATCTGAAAGGAAGAGAGGTATCATGTTACCTCAGACCTGCAATGCTTTGAGAAAAGAGATAAAATAGAGTTGCTATAGCTAAGAGACTTAAAATGAAGTTGGGAGACCATTTAGGAAGTCACTCTCATGTCAGCCAGATATCACAATCACAAAAGTATGCAAAACTGCAAATAACAACGTTTCTCAGAACTCCGAGTACATCTGGATGCCACGAACCAAACACAAAATAAAGAAATCAGTTAACTGTTTAATTTAAAGGACATTTGGGTTGCCCTAGATATCCACCAATCATAATTCTTTACAAAAAGCCTATGTAATCTTTTTTTTTCTCTTTAAAAACTCTTGCATGGAACTCCCAAGACAGGGCACAATTTAGGTTGCTGCCTGAATCTATGCTGTCTGAATTTCAACTCTAAGACCCCAAATAAACACTTTTGTTGCCTATAAATCTGTCATTTCTTGATCAACAGGTTTATATCCTCTAATTCAGTTCTGCTCTTTGCCTTGTTCAATCCTATGCAAATTAGTCTCCCTAAAACTTCCTTTCATATGTATCATTCCCTGACCTAAGAATTATAGTGGCTTCTGTTTCAATGAAATCAAATCCAAGTTCTCATATTCATGTTCAAGGTCTTCTGTCATTAGGTCATGTCTAATATGTCAAGGTAAACATCCCGGTCCTATTTTTCTTCCCTTTAACTGTTCCCTCCTCTATGTCTTTTCGTTGGCTGTATCTCTCATGTAAAATTTTCTTCTGCTTTCTCCCTGTCCTTAAAATTAAAAATCAGTTTTTTGAACTTTAGCTTAACTCTTAAGGAAACTAGATATCTATTCCATTGTTATAAGAGTTGAATGATAACCTCTCTGAAGTGCCTAGCCTAGGATCATGTGGTTGGTGCTTAATAAATGTACATTCCCTTCTTTTTTTCTATATTTTTTATAAAGTTAATTAAATATACTTACCTTTAGATGGGTCTTCCTTAAAATCAATTGTTTTTGATCTTTTCCTTATGTGGATTTAACATCATGCTCTGCTACCCAGTTGCCTATTCACATCAAACTTAATCCATGAATCTCAACTTCTTGCCACATCTACTTCCAATGTCCTAAATCAGATCTTTTAATTAAGCTCTTATGGCTATTATTTCTTTACCAGTCACTGCCTCTAGTTACCACCCACTTCCACTACATGACATATACATTTTGTGTTTAATCCAACCTCTATGTTATTCCCATAATTATTTTGCACCTTGGGCAAATCAATATTTTAAGATCTATTAGACTGCACTGCCTTTGTTTGATGACATATCTATCTTCCTAATAGACTATAAATGCTTATAGAAAAGAAAACCAATTCCTTTATTTTTATTGCCAATGCTATCACAATATTTGGCATATTTAAAAGAATACTGCTATGAGATACTTGTGGATCATTTCATAGAGAAATTATATGACACAATGTAATATGAATATGTAGATGTGATAAAAGATTTAGCTTCTTGTTCAAGTCCTTGATACATCCTTGATATGTGAAGTATCAAATACTGCTTGAAATGTCTGACCCTCATTTTATCACCTTTGTAATAGGATTAAGAATATCTATTAAATATCAATTTACCAGATTTATTTTTATGATGAAACAAGGTAATAAAGGTGGGAGTGTTATTTCAGTTGCTATTGCTGATTAACGTACCACCACAAAATTTAGTAGCATAACCGACTATTTTATTTTGCTACTGAGTCTGTGGGTTGCTAGTTAATTATGGAAGGTCTCAGTAAGAAGTTCTTGCTGGGGTTGTAGTCAGTTACCTTGTTTTGACAAGGAGCACTCTTTTGGAGTCCTGAAGCTCCGAGTAAAACATATAGCTATCCTTTGACCTCTATGCTAGGAAGAAGCCCAGGCCACGTGGAGAGGCACTCCACTGTGCAGTCTTAGCTGAGTTTGCAGAAAATAGCCATTTTGCTTTAATCACAAACTAGCAGTTGATTCCAGCTCTTAACTGGAATTTCAGTGGGGCTGTATAATGGAGTACCTACATGTGGCTACTCGAAAGAACCTAAGCTTCCCTACAACATGACAGCCTAAGAGTAATTGAACTTCCTAAATGGTGGTTCAGTCTCCAAGCATCAGTAATCCAAGCACAAAGCTGAAGCTGCATTACCTTTAATATCTTAGCCTTAGAGGTTAGGAAATATTGCCTCACTTCTATTACATTCTTTCAGTTATAAATGAATCACTAAGGTTGCCTCAGATTCAAGGAGAAGGGACACAGACCCACTTCCTAATGAGATGAATACAAAAAAAAAATCTGTGGTGTTCTTATTTTTAATAGCCACATAAATATAACTGTACAGAGTTAAGTAAATATAAGGAATTATGTCCTATCTTCCTATAAAAGGTTATTTTATTTATTTTTATTATGGTACCATTATTTCCAAAAAAAACACAGCAAGCACATTTCTCTCTTGTCTCTCATGATGACATAATCTCCAGGATATTCTGCAATTCACTGGATGCTGGTTTTCATTCTTTTTTTGCTGACTCTGACTTATCTACTATTGCTTTAAATGTTGGCCATTTCATGATTTCATTCTGGGCTCACTTTTCTTCTCCATAATACAGTGGTTGCATTTAGCCCCACAGCCTGAAATACCATCTAAATGCCAATTAATCTTAAATATATAATTCTAGACGTGAAACTTCCCCTGAAATTCAGGCCTTTATAGCCAACTGCCTGTTTGAAACGTCAACTTTTAAAATAGACATCTTAGACTTAACTAGCCTAACAGAAAACACTGGATTCCTTCCCCCAAATATATGCCCTGTCAGATATTCCATGACTATGCATCCAAATGCTCAATCTGGGACTTTTTCCTCTTTGTTGCTAATTTCACACATGCTCACTATAATTTTGCTTAAGTATTAGTTGTTTTTGAAAGGTTTTCTCTTATAGATGGATCCATAGAAATCATGGGTTCAAAATTTGCACAGTGCACTAGATCTGTTTCTTCACATAGAGTTAGGAAAGTACAGAAGAGATACTGGCAAAATCTAATAGTCAATAACGTTCTCTTTGAGCACACATACACATATGCACACATATTCAAACTGCAGTTGAACTTCTATCAATCTTATTAAGGGTATTCACAAGTGGTTCATTGAAATGAGTAAATAGAAAGGGGATCCAGAAGGGAAAAACATAGGGCAGGTGTGGTACTTTGCCTAAGTGGATTCAGTGTTAAATATTTTTTTTTCCAAGGCACATACTAATCAGACTGTCAAATGCTGAAGAGAAGCCAGTGTTAAATATTTTAACATAAATTTAGAATGATAGGGTTTTTACAAATTGGAAGGGACTGAGACTGAAAGGTTTGGGTGCCAAAGAAAAAAACCAGTATCACTTCTAGGTGGCAGAAAGACAATCACTTTTTTTCAGTTGCTGTTTGGCCACCTGGTCATATGTTCATTTATCAGACGGGTGCATATTGGATAGTCTAAGCCAGAAAATCCTAGATATGGTTTAGATACACATGTGACATAATTTTGGCTAATGGATCCTAAAGGAAAGATTCTCAGAAAGAGTTTCTTAGCTCTTGAGTCAGAAACATGAGGAGGACGTCCCTTTTCTGACTCTAAAGAGCACCAAATGAAGCGGCAAAGCCTGGGTATACAGCATTTTACTGGATCAGGAGTCAAACCGTCCTAAGAAGAAACCCAAAACTCCAAGGATGGAGATAAGAAATATGGAAAAACTTAAGCCCTTGATGATATCATTAAGTTATTCAATTAACCAGCCATGAACACATCCCTTCTCTGTACATTTTATGAAAAATATAAGCAAAATACCTATGGATTTAATCATTTTAGTTGAGATTTCTGTAGTTGAAAGCGTCTTCATTGACCTAAAGACCTTAGAGATCAATTAACCCAGCTTGCTTAAAGATAATTAAAATATCAAATTACTTGTCCCAACAATCCAGGTCTTTTCTCTCTCATTGTTGTCTCCCCTTCCACCTTTTTTCTCCTTTGCTTACCCACCCTTTCTCCCTCTCTCACACACAACCATTTGCACACACACACACACATTTTCTTGCTCATGTGACAACACACATACACACACATTCAGCCATCATTTAATTCTTCTGCCACCTTGTCCAGAAGAAGCTCAAGCTGGAGTTCTACTGATTCTCAATTCAGTGCACTGAGTTAACACAACATATTGCCTGCTAAGCTGATAAGCATATTGGATATTTGAAGGATGTTTTTATGTTGTGAGTTCCAGAACTTTTAAATAACAAGCATATAAAAAACATTTGGATTTTTATGCAAAAGATTTCATTTTGGATATATTAACATCAGTTCGGGATTTAACACATGCAATAAAATTGAATCTGTACATAGAATCTATTCTGAAAAATAGGAGACATTGAATAGATACTATAGTAATTGCTAGTTATTGCCTATAAAAGGACAATCCTGTGGGTTTAATAAACACACAAAACATTATTGAATCATAAAGAGGATAATTAGTTTTGTGAATTTAAAGTGCTGTGTTTGCACATGAAAATTAATTACTGATTACATGCAACCTTGAATCAAATATTTTATTCGCTTGCTATTCTCATGGTTGTAAAACCTAAATTCTCCAGAGATCAGAAGTATTTCCCTGGTATCCAGATCATATGATTTTAGTTAGTAAATAATACTGTTTACTATATAGATATCTTTTTTCCCTCAAGTATTATCACCAGCAAATATAATCTCAAATCTTTATGAAACACCTTATGTTTATCCCTTGCCAGAATTATACATCAAGGAGTCTTGTCTAACTTTGATACATGGCACATTAGCTGCAGGGTTTTAATTAACACTAGCAGAACTGTGGTAATTACATTTCGGGGCACTTTTATTCTTATAAAAGAATGGCACTGATTTCAAGCATCTTATTCATTATTTGTCACTATTAAAAAAAAAGGAAAAATAATAAATTTCAATGTATCTCTCTTCCTTTCTCTAAGCCTCTTTGGGATCTCCCCAAATGGATACTCTATCTAAGATTTTAGTCAATTTGCCATTCAATAGCAGAATATTTCAGGTGAAAGGGGAGAGAGAGAGAGAGAGAGGAGGGAGACAGCAAACAATTATCAGTATTAATGACACTAATATCACTACTAGGTTTATCTTAGGCAAATACGTCAAAAAAAAAAAAAAAAAAAACCAAACATGGAATGCGTCTGTGTACCATTTGGAATCTTATTTTCTACTTATGTGACAAACTGTTCCTCTTGGGTACACTGCTGCTTTTAATTGCCTAAGACTCTAAATCCATTTTTTCTCGATTTTTTTTCCCTATCTAATTTCACACCCAGAAAAAAAGGTTTAATGTTTCCAGTCATTCATTATACTCAAAAGCATGTACTTACACAGATTAATTATAAGCCTATATGTGAAATTTTCATGGAAAAGGAGTAGATTCTGAAATTTTAAATAATAATCACTTGAAGAGATGGGGACACTTCTTTGATATTACAAATAGAGAAGATATCAGAAAAGTTTTCACTTTGACTCTATGTGATAGTCTTAAGCTGTTTATATCCCAAAAAAAAAAAAACACATGTTCTTAAATTTAACCCATTCCTATGACTGTGGACCTATTGTAAGTAGGTCTTTTTGATGAAACTGCTTCATTTAAGATACACCCTACTTCATTCGGGATGGTTCTTAATTCGCTAACTGGAGTCCTTTATAAGTAGGATGACTATAATGGACAACAAAAAGCCATGGAAGCAAGAAGCTGAAATCAACCAAGCCCATAAGAGAAGGGAGAGATTAGAAGATGCTTCCATGTGTCTTGCCATGTGACAGAGGAGCCAAGGATCGCTGGCAGCAGGTCTCTGGGAAACAAGCATTGCCTTGATTTGGACATTTTCCCAGACTCTAAACCATAAGTAAATAAATTCTATCATAAAAGCTGAACCATTTCCTGGCATTTGCTTGGAACAGCCTAAGAAACTAAAACACCCTTTTTCATTGTCTTCTTTGTTTCCCCAGCAATATTATTTCTACCATCTTTACTTAGTTTTTACCCTTTACACTGAATTTCAGGTTACCTTAGAGCGTTATTTTATTTTTACGAAGTATTTGATTTTTTAACTCAAATGAAACCCTCATTTAAAATAGTAGAAAATTGCAACAAATGGCATTCAATCCTTAGGTCAGAAAATTCCATACTTTAAAAGGTGTCCAACAATTGTTTTTTAATTCTCTTTCCTCATTCTTGCTTCGTGGTCCACAGGGATCATTTTATACTTGAAATCACAGACATTTATGCAATAGGTTATTATTATTTTATCTTTTTAAAGCAGAAACCTGTTTCAGCAGTGAGAGGATATGGCCCTAGGCAACTTGCTATGCAGCAGAGAAGTTTTGAGTGATAAATGGCTGATCTTGCATTTCTTTACAGAACCCTTAACACCACAGGGGCATCGACAGAGGCATTGTTGACGGATAATATTAGAAGCCATGATGACTAAATGTCCTAATGCTTGAATAATGTGCCACATTTTGCTATTGTTTTCATGAAGTATGTTTGAATTAAAAATTTCCTTCTCTGACCTCAAATGGTTATACAACAATATTCCATTCCAACTTCGTGTAGAAAATGTTGAACAATTTGTAATAAAACTACAATAAAATTATCATGAATACTGAATTGATAATAATCAAGAAGGCTTTTTCCAAAGGCCTCAATCTCTGTTCAGCTGTTGGTACACTTTATGGAGTATAAAAGTCCAAGATATATTTATTATGTGAGAGTGATCTAACATGTCATGGGACTTGTCATAGATTTTTATGCAGGAATAGGGAAAAGTAAACAATATTTGTGTGTGTTTTAGGGGCATTTAAGAGGAAAGAAAAATATTGCCTTACCATTGCCCCATGTTGAATTTGTATTTTTCATAATAACTAGTAAAAGCATATGAATTATATATTCATATATATATATATTGCTAGTAATCAAGGGCGTACCCATTAAACTAAAAATGAAATGGTACTTCATATCTACTATGTTTGTAGGAAAACAACAGTCTTTCAACATTCAGTGTTGGCAAGAGTTTGGAAAAATGAGAACTCTCATACCACTATTGGGGAAATTGAAAATATTCATAATCAAATTTCAAACTATGCAATTACGTATGGATATATATGCTAGAAATTCTTCTATATGGGAAAAAATGAGATATTTTAAAAATATATTTTATAGTTCTGTTTGAGATTAAATATATTGTCCAACTAGGGGGATGATAAATTAGAAAAGATATGGTAGAAAACTATAGAGTGAAAAGTAATGAATTATATCTGTGTACAACTAATCAGACAGGTTATAGAAACATAATGTTGGATGATACATTTGCCAAGACATGCAGAGTTTAATTATGGCATTTTAAAAGAATGATTGTTTTATTACTCTCATGAATTCATGTAAATTAATGTAGATAAAAGTATAAATATAATGTACTCATGTTTTTGTTTTCCTGGCATAGCATCTCATTAGAGATGTCTTTTGTTGTATTTATTGTAGCACAATGTAATATAGGCATGCCTTAAATTATTTCCTTTTTATCTTTAATCTTAAAATCCCAAATGTTTATATGTGTATCAATCATATCTACTCCCTACTATATAACTACCATCATATCAATCAAAATCTACTCTTTTAGAATTAATTATCCTAAAACAATAATTTCTATATTTTCAATTTAATGTTTCAGTAACAACAAAACAATGATTTATTATTGCAATTCCATTGGTATCTAAATGGATACATTCAAAGCCATAAAATGTGTCAGGTTATTCCAAAGACAGAGTATCAGAATTCAGTATTTACTTTGTCATTTGGTCAATTAGGAAGAGCACATTACTAATAGAACTGTACTTCTGTATCTTTTTATTTACTTTTCCATATATAAAATGATTTGTAAGTTACAAGTAAAGCCGTACAAATAATAAAATCTAACTCTTCAAAATTAAAATTCGTCATATATAGACTTCATTTTTCTACCTTCCACATCCTCTGGCTCATTTCTTGTTAATATAAAGTTCCACCCCCAACCTCTTTTACTTGAAATTCTCCCAGTTATCATCATCAACAGTTGAATCTTTGTCCTTTTAATTTTGATCTCCTCCATGGTCAAATGCCAGATTGTCACTTGGATTTCAGACCCTAAGTACAAATTACACAATCAATTGCACAACCAATCACACACTCAATTAGTAAAAGTACATTTCGAACCCTCTTTACCTATAGATGGACTGCATGAATATTTCAGAATTTCATCAACTTGTCTTGGCAAATGTATCATCCAACATTATATTCCAGTTTATCCACTTTTCAATTATTTTATCAGCAATAGGATTTTTTATAAAAAGAGGATAAGAAAGGAAGATTCTGAAATTTCATATTCTGCATCATCTGTTACTCTCTTATTCTTCTGGTGGACACTTAGCATTCACACATTAATTTGGAAGGGATACTATGGGCCCAGTTTTCCGCAGTTATCTAATAGATGCAGCTTGCATACCAAGAAATGCAACTTTACTAAGGAAGAAGTACCCATACTCAGATTTCCCCTCCACTTTGCAAGATCACTTTTTTTTATAATTTTTTATTACTTAAACAAAGTTACAAGAAACGCAAACATCCTTAATATATGCTCATTCCACTGTACATATATAATCAGTAATTCACAATATCATCACATAGTTGCATATTCATCATCATGAACATTTCTTAGAACATTTGCATCAACTCAGAAAAAGATATAAAAAGACAACAGAAAAATAAAACAAAAACATAAAAAGAGAAAAAGAATTTTACATACCATACCCCTTACCCCTCCCTTTCATTGATCACTAGCTTTTCAAACTGATTTTATTTTGACATTTGTTCCCCCTATTACTTATTTTTATTCCATATGTTCTACTCATCTCTTGACAAGGTAGATAAAAGGAGCATCAGACACAAGGTTTTCACAACCACACAGTCACATTGTGAAAGCTATATCATTATACAATCATCATCAAGAAATATGGCTACTGGAACACAGCTCTACATTTTCAGGCAGTTCCCTCCAGCCTCTCCATTACACCTTGAATAACAAGGTGATATCTACTTAATGCGTAAGAATAACCTCCAGGATAACCACTCGACTCTGTTTGGAATCTCTCAGCCATTGACACTTTGTCTCATTTCACTCTTCCCCCTTTTGGTCGAGAAGGTTTTCTCAATCCCTTGATGCTGGGTCTCAGCTCATTCAGGAGTTTTTTTGAATCCCTTGATGCTGAGTCCCAGCTCATTCCAGGTTTTCTGTCCCACATTGCCAGGAAGGTCCACACCCCTGGAGTCATGGCCCACGAAGACAGGGGGAGAGTGGTGAGTTTGCTTGTTGTATTGGCTGGAGAGAGAGGTCACATCTGAGCAACGAAAGAGGTTCTCTTGGGTGTTACTCTTAGGCCTAATTTTAAGTAGGCTTGACCTATCCTTTGTGGGGTTAAGCTTCATGTGAATAAACCCCAAGACTGGGGGCTCAGCCTATAGCTTTGGTTGTCCGCACTGCTTGTGAGAATATCAATAATTCAACTTGGGGAGGCTGAATTTTCCCCCATTCTCACCATTCCCCGAAGGGGACTTTGCAAATACTTTTCCACTCACTGATCAAATCACTCTGGGATTCATCGGGACATCACTCTGGGCAAACCAAAAAAATCTAATGTCCTACTCAAGGTTCCATGTACTTATGTTGTTCAACCAACTATCTACATATATTAGGAGATGCACTAGTCAAAATATAAATTTTGTACCAAATAGACATTTTTTGATTTAGTCTCACACATAAGTTGATTTTTAAAATATTAATTACCATCTATTTTCAGCACCCTGCAGTCATGACGTTCCTTTGTTCTTCCTCATGCAAAAACATTTTAAAATTTGTACATTTAGTCATTATCATTGTACACTCTAGGCAATCCTAGATTATACCATCTCAATCTTTATCGTCTATCTTTCTTTATGATTTCATTTATGCCCCCAGCCATCCTCCCTCTATCATTCTTACATTCAGCTTCATTCAGTGTTTTAACATAATTGTATTACAGTTAGGTAGTATTGTGCTGTCCGTTTCTGAGTTTTTATATTCAGTCCTGTTGCACAATTTGTATCCCTTCAGCTCCAGTTACCCAATATCTTACCCTAATTCTATGTCCTGATAGTCTCGGTTACTAATGAAATATTCCCAGTTTATTCACTAATGTCAGTTCATATCAGTGAGACAATACAGTATTTGTCCTTTTGTTTTTGGCTAATCACACTCAGCATAATGTCCTTAAGGTCCATCCATGTTGTTACATACTTCATAACTTTATCTGTCTTACAGCTGCATAATATTACATCGTATGTATATGCCACAGTTTGTTTAGCCACCCATCCATTGATGGACATTTTGGCTGTTTCCATCTCTTGGTAATTGTAAATAATACTGCTATAAACATTGGTGTGCAAATGTCCGTTTGTGTCCTTGCTCTCATGTCCTTTGAGTAGAGACAGCATATAGATGGGTCTTGTTTTTGAATCCATTCTGCCAGTCTATGGTTTTTGATTGGGGAGTTTAATCCATTAATATTTAGTGTTAATACTGCATGGGTAGTACTTTCTTCTACGATTTTGCCTTTTGGATT
>PVIY010029410.1:0-31766 GCA_004026745.1 Myrmecophaga tridactyla
TCCCCCTCTCTGAGGCTTTGCACTCCCATGTCTGGTCCCTGCCTCAGCCAGATGCCTCCCTGAAGCCCCCACCCTAAACAAGGGCCTTGATTTGCCCCAAATCAGCCAGCAAGTTCTGTCATTGGTAATTCTTGATAGGCAGTATGAGGAGAGCAGTGATTAATAGGGCCAAATAATCCACTAGTCTAAACAATTAGTTAGAACTGAGGCCTAGTTAAGGAACTTGAATTTGAAGCTGTGGGAAACTTGGGTTTCAACTTCCCAGCGAACCCCACCCATGAATTACCACACTGGATATGAGTAGACACTGCTCTTGAATTCCTCAGAGAGGGTGAGTAGGGGAGCCTTACACATGCCTTAGGCCTGACCTGGAAGGCTGGCTAAGGAACCTTGCACGTGGGCCCTGTCTGAAGTTCCTGCAACAAGGGTAAAAGGGAACCCTCTGTGGTTAACCTGCCCCACTGTGACCAAGAACCACTCTTCCCAAGCGCCCGGAGTGGCCTTAAATTCAAAACTGGTCTGTGACCTTAAGGCTGGTGACACTATGCCACGATGGCTCTCCCTGCACTGCCTGCTCAGAGACCAGTCAGGACCCAGCTTCTCCCTGGAAAGAAGATTCTCCTCCATTTAAAACAATTTTTGCTCATCATAACTAGAAAACAGCCATAAAAAGCATAGCTCAAGTCAAAGTCTTCTCTTCCCCTAGAGAAAGAGCTTTTCCTGCCTAAGGCCTGAAGCCTGGGGAAACGAAAGGAATCACAGACAGGACACAGGAAGCCGTTGTTACGAAAGGCAAGGTGGATTTCTTAGGACTTTCTGGAGTGTTCCGGTAATTTTGACCAAGCCACATTCCAAAGTGACTGAGATTCCACCGTGACCTGAGGCCTGGATTCAGAGAAGGGGCAGAAGGCCCCAGCCCAAAGGAGAAGCAGGTTTTCCTCTCTGCCCACAGTACACTGGTAGCTGGGGTTTGGGAGACTAAACTGGTCTTTCACATTCTACTTTTTCCATCCTGTGTTCTGGCTCTGTGTGGCTGATGATCAGAGATGTACAGCTTTTAAAGGGGGTCATCCAAGTCTCGCTCAGACACATGATGAGCTGTAAACGAGATCACATTCCTTTTGCTTTGAAGGCTGATACAGAGAACGACACATGAGAGTTCTTGTGTAGTTCAAGTGGAAGCTGGTCCGTAGAGAACTCAGAGGAGGCTGGTGAGCAGGCAGAACAAACACAAGACTGAAAGCCCATGTCCAGCTGAGGCCAAAACAGAAAATGCCCAAGATAATAATAGCAGACCCTTACTGAGCATTGGCTTTTATGTATTCACCCATCTAATCTTCACAACAACCCTGGGAGGCTGAGACTATTATTAAAGCCAGTTACAGACAACAATCCGAGGCTCAGGGACACTAACTCCTTTTCCCAAGGTCACAAAGTTAGACGGGATAAAAGCCAGGATTTGAACACCATTAGTTTGGTTTCAGAGTCTGCTCTCTTAATTACTCCCCTATCTCACTGCCTCACTCAGAGTCAGGTACCACCTTCCCCCCTCCACCCCCAGTAACAGAGGAGGGGACTCTGATTCCTGCGCCACACCTGGAGGTAAGATAGAACCCAGGGCACTAGCGCCCTGTGGGAAAAAACATGAGTTAGAGTCCCATTCTCCAAATGTGTTTCCCTGTGTCCACGACAACCTCAGACAAAGCAATTAAACCCAGCCCTGCCTCGTGCTTGAAAACAAAGTGTAGAAGAGGGGAACAATGCAACTTAGCACCCATTCTTTGGCTAAGCTGTTTTTGTTTGCTAAGTGCAGATCACACACCATGAGAGAGAAAGAGTCAGGGTGCATGTCCAGAGGCCCTACCGTGGAAGAGGAACCCAAGCAGTCTACTCTAGTGTTCAAGCTCTTATGTCAGGTAACTCTGCTTTTCTGAAGTAAGAAGGACAATGTTAATAGGCACAAGAGCGAGCATTTTATGAGTGTTGATTGAGTATTAGTCGTGGGCTAAGTTGTTTATCCGCATGCTTGTTCCACAGAGGTCAATGGTCTGCCATGTGCCAGTTGCTTTCCTAGGCACTGGGGTCCATCAGTGAAAGGGACAGCCAGCATCCTGAGCTCCTGAATCGGACAATCCAGAAGGAATATAGTGAATATATTGTTGTGAATATAGTGTCGAATAGATGTTATGGCTAAGCCAGAAAGCAGGGTGAGGGGACAGGGACTGACTAGGTGGACAGCAGGGGAGCTGGTTGAAAAGGAGGATCCGGGAAGAATGCTCTGAGGAGGGGACATTTGGTCAGAGACCTGAATGGGAATGAAGGAGAAAGATTAGCAAAGAAGAAAGGCCCAGGCCCAGGGACTGGCAAGTTCACAGGCTCTCTTAGAGGAGAGGCAGGGGGTCCCATGTGGCAGGAGCAGAGTGAGGGGACCAGGGGGCATGGCCCATCAGAACTCAGGGTCAGAGCACATGGGGACTTGCTGGCCACGTTGAGAATTTCAAAATGTCTTATTTCTGATGCAAAGCCATATATCATCTCAATTAACACAAACAACTCTGTGAGGCATGTCCGATTATTAACCCTGTTTTACAGAGGAATCTGAAGCTCAGAGTGGTTAAGTAATATAGTCACAGTTGCACAGCTGGTAAGTGTAGAGGTGGAATTTGACCCAGGTCAAAACAAACAACAAAAACCTGACTACAGATCTTTTTTTAAAAGCCAGCTCAGCCTCAGGTTGCACTTATTCAAGGTCTAGGCAGGAGCCCACGGACTCGGTTTACACCCCACATCTTCATCAGAACATT
The DNA here is from genome assembly GCA_004026745.1 of Myrmecophaga tridactyla. Lineage (NCBI taxonomy): Eukaryota > Metazoa > Chordata > Mammalia > Pilosa > Myrmecophagidae > Myrmecophaga > Myrmecophaga tridactyla. The sequence goes on from PVIY010029410.1 coordinate 2,805, forward strand.
GAGGAACTAGAAGATGCCCCGAGAAAAATGAGGAGAATGATGCAAGCTGTGCACACACACTATCTCCGTTTGATCCTCAAGCCAACCCCAGAGCTTGGAATGATCAGTAGCCCCATTTTACCACTGAGGAAAATGGAGACACAGACTGTTAATTAAGTTGCCAGAGATCATGGGGGCAGGGTGGCAGACCTGGAATTAAGAGCCAACCACACTCATTGCTGAGCTGAGACATTATCTACAGGGCCACATTCCTTTATCACAGATCTCTGAGTTGTTAAACAGGGGATCCGCAGGCGTCTTGAACATAGAATATCATCCAAGAATATCGTCCTCACTCTGCACAACTTCTGCCCCTAGGCTTGAAGGGTGCGGACCATTCAACCACCCCACTTGTCGTCTCGCTTCCCATGACTAGGACAGGCTTTTCCTCTTCCCAGTTCAGGTGAAATCCTCAGAGCTTTCCTCCTTAGCCTCAGCCCATTGCCCAATCCTGCTGGGCTCCCTCGCATCATTCATTCCCTCTGGTCCACACCCCCGGAGCCCCATTAACTCTTCCTTGGCTCCCTCCCAACCCAGGACTGCAGGGGTGATCCACCGCGGCCCCGCCCGCCAGGAGCTCACATCCAGAGGGCAGAAAGGGGTGAGTAAACGGCTGTACGTGATGAATAAGCTCGTGGGAAAAGACGGCACAGAGCTACACCTAGAAGGGGTGGGGGCCTGTAGGAAACCCGAGGACATCAGGGAAGGAGAGGGAAGACAGGACCATAGATGCTAGCCGGGCAAGGAGCCAGAGCATTCCCCGCTCTCGGCAGCTCAGCCCTGTACACAGTCTACTTCCGGGGCTGCTCCCCCCAAGAATCCTGTGCTCTGCACACTGTCTAGCCCACAGCTTGTGTTCAGGCAGTAATTAGAAGAACACCAAGCAAGTGCTTTCTATTTTCACAGACCCAGGTTCAAATCCCCATTCAGGCAAGAACTTGCATTCTTCCTCTCCTCAGTTGTAATATAGTGAAATAAAGATAATAACGCCTACGTGTGCAGCTGTTGGAAGAATTAGCACTAACATACGTGGACCTGGCTCATGGCAGCTATTTGGTAAGCAATTGCCTTTACTAGTACAGTGTTCGTTCTGCCTGCAATACTTTTCCCCCTCATATCTCAAATTTCTTTAAGAAATTGTCTGAGATTCAAGAGTTGAAATGAACAGCTCCTCCTCCAAACCCCATAGCATTTCTGTTAGAGCACGTCTCAGAGTCTGCCTCGAATTAGTTGAAGTCTGGCCTTTCTGAATCTCCCCTCAATGCTTGCTTAGCTGCTAAGAACGCGATTGTGTTTTATTCATCTTTAACCCCTCAGTCTTCAGCCCATCTCGGGCTCGTTGTGGTTCTGGGCTAGCGTTTAGATTGAATTTGGGACCAAATCCTATCCTGAAGAAGGTCTGGGGATATGGGGTGGGGGTGGGGGGGTGTCGTCCTGGCTGTGGACAGCAGGGACAGGCCCAGGGACCAGAACCCAATGGTTGTGTGGGTGCAAAGGGGAGAGGGTGACAGAGGTCAGATGCAGAAAGGGTGGGAAAGTTAGGAAAGAGAAGGTGGAAACCAACAAAACCTAACATGCTTCAATTGTCTGACCTTGTAAAGTAGATTCATTTTGCTTCACATTTAAAAATTCCACACAAACAAACAATCCCCCAAAGAAGAAATCTAAAGAAACATTAAATGTATGAAAAAATTGCCAAACATGCTAGAAGTCAAAAATGAAAATTAGAACAAGATGCAAGATATCAGAGTGGCAAAGACAAAAAGAATGTGTGTACTTGGCTGGTAAGAAAGAAATTACCTCCCTATACACCACTGGCAGGATGTAAATTGATCCAATATTAACATGTGCATATTCTTTAACTCTATAGTCTTACTTCTAGAAAATGCTATTAAGGAAATAAATAAGTACATGCAATAGTATGTTCCAGAAAGTTGCATTATAGCAATTTCTGAAATAATACCAAAAAAGTGGCAAATGAACTTAATGCCAAATGATTAAGTAGATTTAAATAAATTATAGCACAACTGTTGATGGAATATTAGGTAGCCATAAAAAATAATGTGGCAAATCTCTATTTCTGGAGCTTGAAAGATGTTCAGGGCATAGCAAAAGTGTGTGTGTGGGGGGTAGGTTATGAAATGATAATATGGTCCTATTTTTGAATTTGTATGTACACCTGTAAATATAGAGAGACTAGAAAAAAGTCTGGAAGAATATCTCCAAGTATAAAGTGGTTATTTATGCATAGTTCCTAATGTTTCTGCAGTAAAATGAAGTTGGTTTTGTATTCCATGTGGGCTGTAAGTGGCCTGGCCATTGGGTGATTGGGAAGCCACCAACCTCATGCAGCAAACACCTGTGCCAGGCCACCCTGGGGCTTCCCCAAGATCACAGGTACCAGGCCCCATCGGTGCATGAGTCTAAAGCAAACAGCAGAGAAACTCTTCTCAGACAAGAGCAGATATGACAGGGTAGGTGGCCTTTCCCTTGTCTTGTCTGTGGGAACAGAAGAAGGAGGGTTTGTGAGGACGTGGGGTGGGGGCCTGACCCCCTCAGCTCAGCTCTGGAGTCATCATCGTACACACAAAAGCTCCTACTCTGCAAGGAAGGTAGGAATATAAGGCCCTTTCCCCCTGGGAAGTCGCCAAGTCAAGACCAATCATTACAATGTCAGGTTTCTCCAGGCTCAGATAAGAGAAACCAGAGATGGGCTTTGGAATTACTGATTGTGAGCTAGCACCAGCTGAAAATTCTTCCCCACTCTGTACTCTTCCCTGAGTTTAGGGGTCCCAGGGAAGCTGGCCCCAGGCATGGGCTAATATTTAAAGTAGGCCCTTGGGCTACGGTTGCCCCAGGCTCCAGCAAAGCAGCTCTGGATGAATGGAGATGAAATCCAGAGAGGGTTTAAAGAAAGTCAGGAGGACTGTCCCTAGGGATGCCCAACTCAATCTTAGGTCCTTCAGAAAGTCCCTCCTCCTCTAAGAGACCTCGAAAACTTTCCCTTCTATTCTTCATTGGACAGTTAACATGTATTTTCATACATTTTCAGGCATTTTATGTCTTGCCACCTAAAGCAGACTGACAGCGTCCTGAGGGGAAGAGCCAATTTCACTGGTCTCCTTATCCCCTGCTCTGAACCCTCCAGTACCAAGCACTGTGCCTTGTGTAATGAAACCATCCCTTCAACACATAGTTATTGAGGGCCTACTATGTGCTCGGTTATAAGGATTGGAGAGTCTGTAGTGAACAAGGCAGATGGAATTTCTAACTCAGCAAATATACACTCTGGCAGGTGAACACTGGACAACATGCAAATAAAGAGAATGCGACACCAAATGCCAATTTAATTTACACAATTTCAACTAGATTTCTTCAGCAATGTAAGAGAAAAAGAATTTCTACTAGGCATGCAATCCCACCTGCCACCCCAGTCAATGAGCCCAATCCAGAGAGAACCTGAGGTGAAGGAAATTAATCTGTTGTTCCCTCCTGAGCGTTTCATCATGCTGAATGAGATTCTGATGTTAATGCATTTTTTTTTTATAAAGCATTGCCCTTAAATAAAAGCCAACTGCTTCATCTGGTATTTGACCAAAGGAAACAGTGTTCTGTTCCAAGCTGGAGGAAAAATGATTCTGTCAAACTTACTGAGTGATGGGATGTAGTTTTTCAACATGGCACCTCCCTTGGGAGGTTTCAAGAGTTTTATTGATTACATGTGATTGCCACATTATGTGTGGATTTTAGAGAAAATCCCTGAATAAAGTTTGACTCCTCTGCATAAAGCTAATTCATATATGCTATCCACTCTCTCAAGACTATTTTTATGAAGTCCCTACTATGTATTAATAGCTATTATATGCGCTGAAACTGGAGAGATGGATCAAAAAAAGTATAAACCTCCAAGAGTGAATTATATCTTATATTTGTATGACGGTTTGCATCTACAAAGTATTTTGCAATGCAGAGCTGTTGTTTTCTCTGCCCAGCATCTCTCCTCTTTTTCTGGGAATTGCACCTTCTTGCATCCATACTTTTAGGAAATATAATTAAAACCCTGCACACTGTATTTTAAAAGGAAGCTACCTTTTTTTTCTTTTCCCAGATGCTGCTTCCCTGGAGATATTTAATTGGCTGAATAGGGGCCACCACACCCAAGTTGAACCAATCATGACATCTTACCCCCTGGCAATATTTGGTCAGTGGAAGAGTACCCAGCCTCAATTTGGTCAAGGTTCTTCCTAAGATTTTTCAAACTGACACTGAAAGAAGAGATACAGACTCTTCCAGCCCGTGAGAGCTGAGAGTTTGGTGTGGCCAGCTGCCCCATGGAAGAAGACCACGTGAAAGAATGGCACCAGTGTTCAGATGGGATCAGGAATGAAAGGTGGAGAAAGTGCCTCCCAATGAGGCAGGTTAGAACAGGGAGGAGAGAATTTAAAAAAATGTGAACTTGCCCTTAAACAAGGACAGTTCATCAAGGTCAAGAGGGCCCCCATCCTGGATAGACACCCTGCCTGGGGGCTACCCACTTAAGGGAAACACCCAGTGGCAGCCAACCCATCAGGAACCAAATGACCCCCTCCTGAGTGACTCATCTACTGAAAAGAGTGGAGCCAACCAGCCCACCCAAATGCAATATCTACCACCAGGCACTGCCCTGGAGAGAAGGGATGGTAGAAGAAAAAGCCCTAAACAAGGAAGGGGGGTATGGAATAAGTAAAGCTAATCTATAAAAGCAAATGGCCAGGTATCAGTGGCTGAGAGAGTTCAAAAAGAGTCGAGAGGCTACACTGGAGGTCACTCTTATACATGCTTATATTAGACACTGCTACCTGTCATAACTTGCCAAACCTCAAACAAACCATTCCTGCCAATCCTAGAGAATATCTAGGGCATTATATAAGATTCTAAAAAGGTTCCATGCACTAGGGTAACTCTCCAAAACCTACAACCTCCAGATGGGTCCCTGGACTAGATAAATCCTGAAATGCAGAGGGGCCGGCCCTTCCAGAACATCAGCTAGTTCCATCTCCCATCCCATATTATCAACAGCCCCTTCCAACATGAAAAAGTCAGAATGGGCATAGCCCAAATATCCCTAAAGAGTGGGAGGAAGATCAAAGGTGATGGTGGAGTTATTCAGAGAAGGTAGGGTTTAATGAACAAGTATGAGTGCTGAATCACTATACTGATATTTCTTTTAGCCTCCAGTACCTTAAAGCAGGTAGAAATCAAAACCTAAAATTGTGAATGTAACCCATACGAAACTCTAAAATCTGTTCTACAACTAATTGTTGCGATGTACTTTGACATTTATTGCTTTTATGTACATACGTTATTTAAAGAGAAGGAGGAGTATAACAGAGAAGATAGGATTTAACAAATGAGTTATATTATTATATTGACATTTCTGTTGGTCTCCGGTGTGTTGGAGCAGCTAGAAGAAGAATTAAATACTCATGGATCTGTCACCCAAAGCCAAACTTTAAAACCTATTCTATAACTACTTGTTAAAATGTACTTGGAAATTTATTGCTTTTTTGTAAATATATTTCACAATAAAAAAAGTTAAAAAAAAATTTTTTTTAAAGTAAAGCAGTGGCCCCAAATTGTCTATTGCCTCTGCCTGCATGCTCCTTCTTTGCATGGACACTCAATACATATTCTACCTACTTGCTCTATCTGGGCTGTGTTTTTTAATTCTTTCTCACGGAATGGCTTAGAATCCGGAAGCCGAAATCTGCAAACACTAGCAGGCCCTGTTCCTGCTGCTCTGAGGCCCACCACATCCCTGCCTTTTCCCAACAGCATGAGATTCCTACACATTCTTTTTGCCTAAGCTAGTTCAAGATGGCTTTCTGTCACTCGCAACCAAAGTGCTCTGCTGTAGACGTTTTATCATTTGCTCTTCACCGTGAGGAAGGAAATGGAGCTAAGAGATACTAAGTGAGCTGCCCGATACCCCACTGCTACTAAACAGAGCAGTAAGAATTGAGGGTCTTCTTCGAACCCGGGGCCAGGCTGTCTCTGCCCTAGTCATGTCTCTCATGTCTCCCAACCACTTTACAAGAGGTTTCTCTGGCTCTCCTCTAGTCCCCTCTGTTGTCTGTTTTCCACACTCACAGGGGCAGCTTTTCCACCACACGAAGCTTCCCATGGCACGTCTATGCTTTAAATTCTCCGAGACTCACCATCTCCTAAGAGAGCGCCGGCAAGCCCTCCTCCGCAGTGCGCACAGGCCCTCGGGGAGCTGGCTCCGCCCACCTTTCCAACACGCCCCCCTCCCACGCTGGGCCCCAGGTACAACTCCCCGAATGAGTCACGCTCTGTGAACATGCTGCTCCCTCTGCCTGGAGTGCCCTTGCCTGCCTGCCATGGAGACCTGACCTTCTCCCTGAGAACACCCCACACACACCCCCCGAACGGCAAGCCTCCCCTGCCACCCACCACCCCAGGCAGGGCCGGAACCTCGGTCTGTGCACTTCCTCAGATCTACCTCTAACACGGCACTTGTCTCCTTGTTTGCTCATTCTTGTCCTCTGCCTTCCAGAATAGAGGTTCATGGGTCAGGGACCGTGACTTCATCTGTCAGTAGCCCCTGGCCCAATGCCTGGCACGTAGGAGGTACCTGTGCGTGTTGAGGAGACAAACAAGGACATCATGAGGCACTGAGGCAAATATGAAGCTTTCAAATCTCTTTAATAATCAGCATCGGTTTGAGGGTCAACTGCTGTGAAGCTTTGAAGCCAGTGATAGCTGAACGGGCAAATCTGAAATACCCTCCCAGAGATTCATCTTCACTCTATGTACCCAATTAACGCTGAGCCATTAGTTCTTTCTGAAGCTGCCAGGATCTATTAAGCCATTTAACTTATCCGCAGGCACTTCGGATTCAGTCCCAAGGGCATTTTTTTCAGGCCAGGGCAGCCAAAGCTTAAATGACTTAAGTGGTGAGCTTTCTATCACTCCCCCCTGGGAACCGGTCCCACTGAAGCAAAGCTTTAATGGATCTGAAGCACAGTGAAGTGAGAAAGCGCTTTAAACTAGAATTGGCTTCAACCCTTAGAGAAATACTGGTCTCTCACCTTTCCTTAAGGCTGACTTTCTGAGTAACTGGAATAGGAAACCACCCTCCATGGGGTAACTGGAATGGTCCCAGGAGAGGCCCCAGGCCTCAAGTATGTCCCTCTGCAGTTCACACCAGTACCTGAAATTCCCTCCGTTAATTACTTTAGGAGAATTTACTTGGCACCTAGTAGGTACCTGGCACTCGGAGATTCAGACACGAACCACTAAAGGTTTATTACTTTGATGTAAGTTAGGCCTCTATGAGCTCAAAAGCAAAACTGTCCCTTTGAGAGTAACCCACTAAAAATTAAGTCATCAAAACTACCCTTTCCAAGGACCCTGCTATGGAAGAACACAGCAACTTTGGAGGGGGTCTGGGGGCAGATAGGGATACCAGCTGCCAGGGAAAAAGAAAAGGGTGAACCACATGCAATGTAGACTAACTCTATGTCTAGAAGAGTGGCCACGTGGACCAGATTAGCCATTTCCATCTCCCCACCGCTGCAGCCCTCCGCAGTGGTAGGCAGAGTGGGTTTGTCAGATATATGTTGTTTATGGGGTTAGCTTCTATTCCACAGCCTGGTTCTGCTTCTAATTCTATCAAGAAATGCACTGTACTTCAATGAGAGGGAAAGGGATATGGGATGCGTGCGTTTTTTCTTTTTCTTTTTCTTTTTCTGGAGTGATGCAAATGCTCTAAAAAATGATCATGGTGATGAATACACAGCTATGTGATGATATTGTGAGCCACAGATTGTATACCATGGTTAGACTGTATGTGCGTGTATATTTCTCAATAAAAATATTTAAGTAGAAAAAAAAAGAAGAAAGAGATGCCCTGTATTTGCATTTGGAGTGCACTGAAGCAGATCCTAGCTTGGGCAATTACTCCTCTTTGCTCATGAACTTAGAGTCTAGTTGCCTCCAGATGTACCAGGAATGGTCCAGACCCTGGGCCACAGTGCCCACCCATGAGGTCGGTCTGGGTGCTGAGTTGGCCTTCCCCTTGCAGACTTTCTGGATCAGCTTGGACCTTCTTCAGATGGTCACAGGCCCAACCACACCCCGTCCCCTCCCTTCTTAAGAATCCAATGCCTCACGGGAAGCTTAGGTTACATCTACAGGGTTGGTGGTGTTAAACATAAGTCTTAGCAGACCTCTTGCCCATTTCCCCAAGATTTTGCTTTCTCAGCTTTCATATGCTTTTCCTGATCAGCCAATTCACGTGTTACCTTTCCCAGGCATTTAAAATAAAAAGTATTTCTAAGACATTAAAAAGTATTAGAGAACTTTTCAACTAAAAAGTAGAGAGAAGCACATACTGAACTCCCGCATACTCATCACCTAGCTTCAACAATAATTGACATTCTTCAATCTTGTTTCATCTATCCCCCATGTTTTTAACTTTGGAGCATTTTAAAGCAAATTTCAGGTGACCATGATTTCACCCATAAATACTTGGGTATGCATCCCTGACAGCTTAATACATTAAAAAAAAAACATAACCATAATGCTGTTGTTAAACCTAACAAAATAAGCAATAATCCCTTATGTTATCAAATACCCAGAACCAATGTTCAGATTTCCCAGATTGTCCCAAAAATGAATTTCTGTAACTGGTTGTTCAGGGATCAAACAAAATTCATACACTGCATTTGGTGATTTTATCTCTTTTAATCTAAAGCTATCTCTAATCCATATTTGTTCTAATACCATTTTTTTAGTTGAAGAAACTAAGTCATTTGTCCTGTAGAATGCCCCCATATTCTGGATTTGAGTGATTGTTTCCTCTTGGTGTTAATTAGCCCCTCTATCGTCAGTATTTCTGTAACTTGTTACAGCAATACCCAATGGAAATATAATGCAAGCCACATATGTAATTTTAAATGTTCTAACAGCCATATTTTTTAGGAAAGTTTAAAGAAACAGGTGGAATTATTTTTTTAAATATTTTTTTACTTAACCTCAAACCTCAAAATACTCTCATTTCACCATGCAATCAATATAAAAAAAATACGTGAGATATTTTATACTATTGTTTTATACTGTCTTCAAAATCAGTTGCATATTGTACAAATATCAATTTGGACTAGCCACATTTCAACATTCCAGTGTCACCTGGGGACATCACATTGGATAGAGCAGATCTAGAGGCTCAACTGGATACAATTTAATTTTTTTGCCTGTTGAGAATACTGTAAAGGTGCCATATATTTCTTATTTTAAAGTTCCCTTCAACTTTCATCAATCAGTTTTAGCATTCATTAATGATCATCTGCAAACCTGTTATTTTATTGGGGACTGCAAAAATCTTCATTTTTAAATTCTATTGTTTCTTCTATACTTCATAGGGGGAATTCTTACATAAAGATCAATTTTACCTCATCACCTATTTGATTACTATGAAATATAGTTCAAACAGGAAAAGTGGGATAAATGCTTATTTTTCCCTCTATCAATTTTTAGAGAAATGAGTTGGTATCTGAACAATCCCTCATGGTGACTATGCTGGTTTGAAAGGATTATGTACATAGAAAAGCCATGTTTTAATCCTGATCCATCTTGTGGAAGCAGCTGCTTCTTTTAATCCCTATTCAATACTGTAGGTTGGAAACTTGATTAGATTATATCCACAGAGATGTGACATACCCAATTATGGGTATTTACCTTTGATTAGAGGGAGATGAGACTCCACCCATTCCAGGTGGGTCTTGATTAGTTTACTGGAATCTTTTAAAAGAGGAAACATTTTGGAGAAAGTGAGAGAGCCACAGATCCATGAGAGCCCAGGCAGCCAGAGACCTTTGGAAATGAAGAAGGAAAATGCCACTAGGGGAGCTTCATAAAATATGAAGCCTGGAGAGAAAGCTAGCAGACGTAGCCATGTTCATCATGTGCCTTTCCAGTTGAGAGAGAAACCCTGAACATCATTGGCCTTCTTGAACCAAGATATCTTTCCCTGGATGCCTTAGATTGGACATTTCTATAGCCTTGCTTTAATATGGAGATTTTCATGACTTTAGAAATGTAAACTCGCCTTTTTAAAAGCCATTCTGTTTCTGATATATTGCATTCCAGCAGCTAGCAAACAAGAATAGTGACCAATGTTTTTATTATTATGAACTCATGGATTTCTATATTTGATCTCTTCTAATAGACATCTAAGCTTTTCGATGTTAAAAGCTTCTCATTTTAGGTCAGTGAGACTCTCCAATTTACTCCAAGGCCACTTTTAGATAGGTTCTCTGCTTTCTGGCTCAACCCCATGTCTCAAGCTCATCTAGGACATTTCCTGCCTTGACCAGGAATCAGCTAGTTCAACAAAAAGCCTGGACTCTTTTCAGACTTCCAGGCATCTTTAAAGGATTCCCCTGGGTATGCTACCATAACCCATGGGAACTGAATAAAAGGAATCGGAAGCACAATAGATGAGTCAATAGAAGAAAGTTTGTCTTCTTTTTGGAGAAGAGCAGGATGGGAGGAGACAGGAAGATTCCAGAGGTCCTCACAGGGCTCTACCTGGGTGGGCACTGACTCTGCCCTGCTCATCCCTTTATCCAAATATCTGGTCTCCATACCCTTACTCCTAGGGCTGGAACATCCATTGCCGTTAAGGGCAGGTGAAAGTTCAGCCAACTGGCAACCCAGGGGGCCCACCTGGCCTCCCAGGTCATTTGTAGACGTCTAGAGTCTTCGCAAAGAGCCAAGAGCCTTTGTACACATTTGCATCACTTCCCACCCTGCCCTTCCTGAGCTAACTCCCTGATGTCTCCGGGAGAACACAGTCGGCTTCATCCCAATGACATCAGGGAAACTCCTATTTCCAGCAATTTCTTCTTCAGCTGCAAAAATGTACAGCAGTAGATTGGGTGTGCACTTTCGAAGTCTCTACAGGGAGCAGTGTTGTTTTCTAAGCACCACAACTGAGAGTGTTTTCTAAGCAGGGCTGACTGGGAGAGCTGCAAGAGCTCAGTTGGTACAGAGCCCTCCTCTCCACTCCTCTGGCCCCCACCACATCCAGACTGGGGCCATGGGAGGGTCAGATCCCATGCTACATGGCAGGCGTTGAGGAGGACGGCCCACAGCAGGGAGGGGGAAAAGATCGTGGAGGCTGGTGAGGGTGATGTCTGATGTCCTTCCTGGTTTTCCCTGCTCCCCTCCGCTGCTAAAAAGGACAATGAATATCACTGCATTTAACTTAGATAAGCTTAAAGGAACCCCTAACTGCCTGCCACATTTCCACCAGTATGTTTACGAATCTAGAATGGTAATTTTATATCATTGTGAAGGAGACAAGAAAAGAAGAAGCCCCAGAGACTAACAGCTCTAACAGCTTAGAGGACAGACACTTCAGTTGTGTTTTGACTTAATCCTTTTTCAACAGCTCCGGAGAGGGATGGTTATCCTACCACACACTTGAAGAAGTTGAAGATCCTTAGAGGTGGAGTCATTTGCCCAAGATCATTTGATCAGCAAGGGGCATAGCCACGGTGCAAGCTCTGGACAGACTGCATGTCCCCTGGGCTCTGTGCCACCCCCACTGGCTTCTCCTTTCCAAAAGCCACTACAGACACACCAAGAGCCCCATGATCAGTGAATCCTGTCACTTGGAACTAAAGCATCTGTATTGTGGGATCACCTTTGCTTTCTAGGAACAAGAAGTTGGGTAGTTATTGCTGCTACAATATCAATCCCACATACTTTCTATTTAGACCTACAGAAATAGACACTGGCTCTGTGACATGGCTAATACAAATTGGACAACACTGAGTAAGTCAGATCATGTCTCTCGTGCATGCAAAGACTCTCAAATGTCTTCTCATCTCAGAATAACGGCCTGAGTCCTTGCAATGGCTTTCATGCCTCTGCACTACCTCCTCCCAGCCCTCATCTACCTGGCTTGTCTGGACCAGTTCTGGGAAGACCATTCCTGTTGTGGTCTATGTGAATGAACCACGTAAGACACTGCAACCATGCCAGCCTCTCCACCCCTGTGTGCTCTGTCCACTTCAGCTCTATCAGCCTCTTTACTGCCCCAGGACACTCCAGGCACACTCCTGGGCTTTGCACTTGCTTCTAGAGCTGGCACATGGCAGAGGCAGATTCACACCAGGCAGGGGTCGAGGGCCATGCCCTGCACCCTAACACGATGCTGCCTTTTCACATTCACTGAAGGGTTCACACTAAATCTTTTCAGAAGGATGCCCAATAATTCACCTTCTTTTTTAAAAAAATTTATTGTGCTGACATATATACTACAGAACATTTCCCACCTTAACCACTTTCAAGTATACCATTCAGTGCTGTTAATTACAGTCACAATGCTGGGCTACCATCACCACTGTCTATTAGCAAAACTTTTCCATCACCCCAAAGAGAAACTCTGCACCCACTGAGCATTAACTCCCCATTTCCCACCTCGACCCTCAGTACCCTATCTGTCTGTATGAAATTGTGTATTTTAGTCACTTCATAAAGTGAAATCATACAATATCTGTCCTTTTGTTTTTGGCTTATTTCACTCAATAGGATGTCTTTAAGGTTTACCCATGTTGTTGCATGTATCAGAACTTCATTCCTTTTCCTGGCTGAATAACAATCTAGCATATGTATATATGACATTTTGTTCATGCATTCATCTGTTGATGGACACTTGGGTCACTTCCGCCTTTTAGCTATTGTGAATGCTACTGCTATGAACATTGGTATACGAATATCTGTCCGAGTCCCTGCTTTCATTTCTTTTGGTTATATTCTTAGAAGAGGAATTGCTAAGTCTATGGTAATTCCATACTTTCTGAGCAACTGCCAAATTGTTTTTCACAATTCCCACCAACAATGTACCAGTGTTCTATTTTTAATGCGTCCTCCCCAGCACTTGTTATTTTCCTTTTTGTTGTTGTTGTTTTTAAAGTAGCCATTCTAGCGGGTGTGAGGTGGTATGTTATTATGGTTTTGATTTGCATTTCCCTAATGGCTAATGATATTGAACGTCTTTTCATGTACTTATTGGCCATCTGTACATCTATAGAGAAATGTTTATTCAAGTCCTTTGCCCATTTTTAAATTGGGTTCTTTGTCTTTTTGTTGTTGAGTTGTCACCTTACTTTCTGATCTCTAAATCATCTGTTGGTTCCAATGTGAGATACAAGTCCAAGATATCAGGGAGAGCTTCTCTGTCTGCTTCTCCAATAATCAAAGGAAGCTCTCAAAGGTGGGATACCTTCCAAGTACTTCCTAAAGGGTTCATGGTTGTATTCCGTTTTATCTTAAACTTAAGGAGCGTGATCATCCCATTACTTGAAGCCTTTTTCAAAGGCTGTTGATTTTTCATTTAGTCTTGAGAAGGCCTTACTGGCACAGGAGGGTCTACCCTGCCATCTGCCAGGACCCAACCCCCGTGGGTGATGGTCCCATCTGAATTTGCTTTGAAAGTCATGCTGGTCGGTGTTGGGACAACTTTTCTCAACAGACACTCTGTATTGATGATCTCCTTTAACCTTTGCCCCAATTTATAAAGTGGCTTTTGCTATTCCCCCTTTACAAATGAGGAACCTTGTCCAATGTCTCTAAGATTTGTTCCTAGACCTGATTCCAAAGCCCATGTGTATTCCATAAGCTGCTCTGCCTAAAACAAATGGAGCATCTCCATGCTTAACAGTAATTGGTCTCAGTTAGCCTTAGAAGACACCCAAAAGAAGGCTGGAATCTGGAAAACAATATAGTTCAGTACTTATCAAAGTGTACCTTTGAACATGACTCCAGGGGTACAATGTTGAGTGATATGCAACATTTTAAATTTTAATATGCTTTAGAAAAAATATAACTGGCACACCAAACTCATTATTTATAAGGTATTGATTAAGATGAAGCTATGCTTTTGTTTAAAAAAAAAAAGTCATTAAAAAATAAAGAACTAATAGTACAAGCAGTCCACAGATGTGGCAAAAATCAAAGCTGTAAATGAAAAGTTTGAGAAATTAGTCTACTCTGATGTGTGGTAAACAATTCTTTCCTCTCCATGTTTCAGGTAGTACATTGACTTTTAGAAGACTAAGATAATGATTGTTAAACAGCATTGGGTTCTCTAGCTAGCATTATCTGTTGTCTGTTTCTACCCCTCATCTAAAAATGGGACTACGGTTTCCTTTTCTCTGGCATATTAAAAATAAAACAGAAACAACAACAACAACAACATAAAACAACCTCTTTTCTCTTTCCTGTAGACATCTCATGAAATTTACTGAAAAATCTACCTTTAAATGCTGCAAGAGGCTTATGGGAAACAAGTCATCCGCCCCGAAAATAAACAGCAAATGGAATGACAATTTTCTAGAAGTGCCGTGTCCTACTGTGGCGGCAGCAGCAGTGAGCTGAGAAAGGTTTTCTTGGCAGCCTCGGCAGGATCATTGAGAACTGTGATTAAGAAAGCACTCATCTGTTTATCTCTGTGGGAGTGGGGACGTGCCTTTGGGAGGCAAGAGGGTGCCCACATTATCTGGGGATTTCCTTTGGCATGACAGAAAATGATGCAGGGTTGCCTCTTTTCCCTGGAATGAGAGGTCAAAGGCCTGCCTGGGCGGTGACTGCAGGATCAGGATACGTGCTCACAGCCAATCTTACTTGTGTTGGCTCAGAAACCGGGGAAAATTATCTCTCCATCCGCTGCCCCTGCAGCCCAGCTCGGAGCACAATTTGAAGTGAGGTTTCTAAGAGAACCGTGCTCTTTCTTAAGTAAAGGCCATGGTGAGAAAGCCCAGTGGGCGACGGCACCTCTTTTAAAACAAGACTGTTCGGTGGGTACAAGAAACATCCACACCAGCATTCACTGTGGCCCTGTTTGCAACAGCAAAAATTTGGAGACAACCACATTGTCCACAAGCGGGAGAATGCCTTCTTACACCATGCTAGGTCCCCCATGATGAAATCTAGTGCAGCTATTTTCAAAAGATTACGGCGGATCTATGTGGTAAATGGGGCTTCAGAAAGCCTCTGAGGTTAGGCCAAAAACAGCCACTGGGGCTGTTCCCCATCGCCTCAGGTGCCACCATGGCTGCCTCCCTGACTGCAGAAACCATTCGGCTCAGCTATCATTTACCGAACTCCTGCCTGATGGACTCGAGGAGTGGGGTTTAGAGAGAAGAGTTCCACGAGGTTGCCTCGCCTTTCACAATTCACTGACCTACAAGAAGAAAGGAGGCACTCCACTGAATGGGAGTGAGGGCATGGGTTACGAAACTTCTTCCCAGGCTTTTTTTGGGGAAATGTGCATTTTTGCCCCTTTCCAGGACTGGGGAAAATCAGGCCCTTAGACACCGCTAAGGGGCTTTGTGCACCTTGGAGGTAGCTAAACGCCCTCCGCCCTGAAGCTGAAGGACAGGGCCTACTCCACACCTGTCCCTCCTGGGACACTTCATTTTCCCTCTTCCACAGCGTTCCATGCCCCCCTTCCTGCCCCTGACTTCTCAGGCCTTGCCTCCACCCTCCAGGGCACGGTCTCTGGGCATTTCCCCACACTCCAGGGCTTCCCCTCCCTTTTTCCTTTAGTTCTTTCAAGCCTGATCCCTCAAAGAAAGTCCCGCTCTCTGGAAGGGGAATCAATAAACAAATTCCAGGCTTCTCTGCCAGACAACACATTTGCATTTTAACAGGGATTTTTCTGGGAAAACTCCTTACCTGGAACAAGTCCATTCATTCTTTCAACATGTAGCTGTGATCGCCTACTTGAGGCCAGGCTCTAGGAATGGGTAGTAAACCCTAAGCAGGGTCAGAGTCCAGCAGGAGCAAGGCTGCTCAGTGGGGACGGGAGGATTTCAGACAAGAGGGCAGGTGGGTGCAGAAGATGTTATGGGGGTGGCGAGCTTCTTCATTATGGTCAAATCAGACCAAGCGGGCATTTGCAAGTAGGCTTTGCTGCAAAATAGTAAGGGGTGGTAGAAAGAGCTGAATTTAGGGATAGAAGAGCTGGATTTGAATCTCGTCTCCCCACCTACCGCTGGGTGATCTTGGGCGAATCAAGCCTCTCAAATCCTCAATACCTTCCTGTACAAAGAAGGCTGAAAAGAGCTACTGCTTCCAAACTGATGGGAGTGTCGACATCCTAAATGATAATGTTGCAGTGTATTTTCCACATCACAAAGTCCCAGATGAATGCTGTTAGGCTGTTTACTATCCCTTCCCAAACAGGCCCTCGTGGCTGGTGCTTCCCCTGCCTCAGCGGACTGGCCTCAGTGACACAGCAGCTTGGCCCGGTGGTCAAGTGCACAGACTCTGAAGTCAGGCGGCTGTGGTCCAACTCTGCGACCTTGGGCAGGTCACTTAACTTCTCAGGACCCCACTTCCTCCTTTTAAAGTGGAGACAATAAAAGAATCCACTCCACAGGCCTGTTGTGAAGATGAAATACATGTAAAAGTTCATCCGCAGGGCCTGACACAAGCCCTGGGTGAGCTGTTAGCAGGGACGGCTGAAGAGGGGACAAGCAGCCCTTCTCCACTAGACTGTGTGGGGTCACCGCCTCGCTGATGACTGAGGCGGGCCGGGGCTGTGCCAAGCACCGTGATGGTTTGAGAATTCAGCTTCATTTCCTAGCAGGAAGGAGCCATGGGGGAGCAATGCAGGACTGGGAGCCCCTATTATGTGCTTCTCTGATTATAGCATTAGTCACAGATTAAAATGTGTCAACCCCCAGAATGAGATGTTTGCCTTTTTTTTTTTCTGGAACAAGACTGGGGTCTAAATAGTAAAATGAAGAATAGTCTATTTAGAAAGAGCAAAGCTAGGACTTTTTACAGCCAATTTTTAAGATAAATAAAAATCAACCAAAGACTCAACTATTCTAGAATGAATGAATTCCATGAAGCTGTTGAATTCTGAGAAATTGAGTGTCTTCCTGCTAACTGGAGGGTTCCAGGAACACCAGGGGCTTTCGGTGTCATTCAAGTAGTATTGAACTCACATTTAGTAAGTGTGGGTCCTGGACACAGGTGGGGATATACGGGGGAAACGGGTGGCAGTCCCCTACCTCCAGCAGCAGTGAGGAGGTGTGTGCCAAGCGGTGGGAGGCGCACAGCAAAAAAGCCTTTGGGATTTTCAGAGGAGGACTTTATTTATGAGGCCTGCAGTGAGTGGGAAAGATTCAAGGAATCTTAGAGAATCAGTCATTCACCATGAGTGAAGAGGGTCAAGCAGTGTCTTCCTAAAAGGTATGTCAACCTAGAACCTGTGAACATGATCTTATTTGGATAGAGAGTCTTCGGAGCGCTGGTTAAGGATCTCAAGATGAGATCATCTAGGATTAAGGTGAACCCTAAATCCAATGACAAGAGTCCTTATAAGAGAGGAGAAGGTTTTATGTAGAAGAGGCAGAGACTGGGGAGATGTGTCTACAAGCCAAGGAATGTAAGGAATGCCACAACCACCTGAAATTGGGAGAGAGGCAAGAAAGGACTCTTCCCTGAAGCTTTCAGAGAGAACCCTGCTGACATTTGCTTTTGGACTTTTGACTTCCAGAATTGTGAGAGAATAATCTCATGTCATTTTAAAGCTGTCCAATTTGTGGTGATTTGTTAAGGCAGCCTCGGGAAAAAATACAAAGCCCTTGGTTTTTCTTAATTTGACAAGATTTGACATCCAATAGAAGATGTAATTCAAAAGGGGACCTTTTGTTTTTAAAGGAAGTCCCCCACACCACTCCACTTAAATTGGTCAAGAATCAGTGCCAGCACTAGACCCAGTTGAGGGCAGAGCAGAAAGTGGCAGGATTTGGAGTCAGCTCTGACTCACAGGCTGCATGCCCTGGAGGTGTTACAGCCTCCCACTCATCTATCACATGGAGATATTAAGGAGAAAAGCAAACCAGATACGTCACATGAAAGCACTATGTTGACATAAACAGTTGGTTGTCCCTTCCTTATATCTCCCTCAGCGTCAGGGAGCTTGTTTTGGTTTGCTAAAGCTATTGGAATGCAATATTCCAGAAATGGATTGACTTTTTTTTTTTTTTTTAACATGGGCAGGCACTGGGAGTTGAACCCGGGTCTCCAGCATGGTAGGCGAGAACTCTGCCAGTGAGCCACTGTGGCCCGCCCAAAATAGATTGACTTTTACAAAGGGGATTTATTAGGTTACAAATTTACAGTTCTAAGACCATGAAAATTATCCAAATTAAGGCATCACAAAAGAATACCTTCACTCAAGAAAGGCCAATTACATCAGGGTTCCTCTGTCACAGGGGAAGGCACATGGCGACTTCTCCTGGCCCTCTCATGGCTTCTTGTTTCAAATGGCTCTCTCAGCTCCTGCTTCCAGTGGCTTTCTCTCTAAGTATCTGTGGGTCCTCACTTAGATTTTCCAGGGAAGTCTCTGGGTTTCATCTCTTAGCTTAACATCTCCAAACATCTGCAACTGGTTTCTCTCTGTATTCTCTGTGTCAGCTCTTTTAAGGACTCCAGTAAACTAAGTAAGACCCACTTTGAATGGGTGGGGCCACAGCTTTATGGAAATAATCTAATCAAAACATCATACTCACAACTGAGTGGGTTACATCTCCATGGAAACAACCTAATCAAAATATCCCACCCAAATATGTCTGTCCCCACAAGAGTGGATTAAAGGAGCATGGCTTTTCTGGAGTACACAGCAGTTTCAAATCAGCACAGAGCCGTACTAGAAAGAGCTTCCCCGTTGAAGCTATAGATCCAATGGCTGTTCTCCTGTAGAGTTAGGGGAGGGAACAGAGAGGAAGCTGTGCAGTCAGACTGCCTGTTGCTCCATGTCTTACCAGCTTTATGATCTTGGGCACATTCTTTTATAAACCTTCTTCTCACCCATGCCATCAAAACAACAATAAAAACATCAAGCCAGTAGCCTTGAGCATAGGTTGGTTGTAAGATCAAGGAACTTAATACATAGAAGGCAATCGATGAGCATAGAGTAACATCATTGTTTGGTTCTGATAAATGAAAGCTCCAAGTATGAGGTCCCAGTGCTATGAAGTGATCCAACTCAACCTCAGGCCTTCCCAACTCCCTTGCGTTCCCCTTTATCCATCACAACTTGATAGAATCTTGACAAGGCAAAAATAATAATTCCACAACTGGGATTTAGAGTAGGGGATGAGGGGGAAACAGGAGGCAAGGAAAGTGGCACAAACTTCACCATCACTTATTACAAGGTTTCAGTTGTTACCGCCAAGGTTGAGAGACATATCATAATGAGTCCAATACCTTTATTGTTTTCGCTAACTTTTTAATGTCAAGGAATTTTTTTCAAAGTTGCTAGTTTTGTGGTACAGAATCACTTATCAAAAACTTGGCAATACCTTCAATTAATTTTATTCCTGTTAAATTTAAGAGAAATTAATTTTTTACTAGAAAAAACACAAATAGTGAATATGCCCGTTTGAATCTGTTGTGTACTCCGGAAAAGCCAAGTTCTTTAATCCTCATTCAATATTGCTGGGTGGGAGTTTTTTGATTGTTTCCATGGAGATGTGTCTCTAGCCATTCAAGGTGGGGTTGTTTAACAGAGCTTTTTAAGAGGGAACCATTTTAGAAAAAGCATCGCAACCAACAGAGCTAACAGAACAGACAGAGCCCCAGGGAAGCCATTGAAAAGAAAACTAGCCTTTAGAGCAGAGAGACAAAAAAGGCCCGAATGTTGTCGGCCTTCTTGAACCAAGGTATCTTTCCCTGGATACCTGATATTGGACATTCTTATAGCCTTGCTTTAATTTGGACATTTTTGTGGCCTTAGAACTGTAAACTAGAAACTTAATAAATTCTCCTTTTAAAAAGCTGCTCTGATTTCTATATCACAACTGGGCAGCTTGCAAACAATAACAGTGAATAATCACATTTTTGTAGTTTATCTATCTGCCTGTGTATTTTTTTCCTCTGTGGTTCTTTAAGTCTATTTGCATAAAAAGGTATCTGGGATATTGTTCAGAAACTGTTGACAGTGGTAGATTATGATGATTTTTTTGCTTTTTTTTTTTGTACTTTTCTGTGTTCCTAGAGCATGTATAAAAAGCATGTATTATTTTCACAAAAGACAATAAAGTTATTGTTAAAACTTTTTTGTGTTTCTTATTCCTCAGGGCACTGTGCCGGTAGATGCTTAGATAACCAACATGGTGGCCTGACCAAGTCCATAGGCTCGTTTCTCCAGTTCAGGATTTGCATAAATGAAGCCTTAAGGGCTTAAACACAAGGACAGACTAATGCAGGGGTTTCAGGATCTTAGGCAGGGTCCAAGGAAGAAAAATCTGCTGAATAATTTTGCATGGAAGAGAGAGGCTGAGGTTGAAGAGACTCTTACCTCTTGACTTTGAAAGCACAGGACATAGGTGGTGGCTTTCCTTTCCTTTTCCTTTGTAAAACTGGCCAAGAAGTTCTGTATCTTGAGGCTGTTCTTGGATCCCTTTGCTTTATATCCTCCTCTCCAACTAGTGTCTCCATGCCTGGCCCAGTGATCCAATAACTGATTCCAAGTTTATGTCTATTTGTCTGACCTGGAGCATGCCATCTTCCAGAGAATCACTCTCCTGTACTGTCCACACAATTTCTCTCTAAGGAGGACAGATGGGATCAGCAAATCACAAAATCACGGGCTGGAGACAGGAACTCAGGCCCTACCTCCAACCTGTCAATTCCATGCCCCGCAGAATCTTTGTTGTACGACGCTGCTATGGCAACTGCTGGGGGAAAAACCTGGCTGAGCCGGAGCCTGCCAAAGCCCACTGTAGCAACAGCAAGGGATGAAGAGGGTATTTCCGGGACAGTCGGTGAAGAATTAGAAACCAAGGAGCCAGCTCTTAGCCAGCCAGCCCTAACAGTCTGGAAGTGTTTGACCCAGAGTTTAAACCACAGAGACTGAAAATACAATTTGAGAAAAATCAATATAATTGCTTTTGTAAGCGCTAAATACCCGCGGATTGTTTCTACATTACTTTCTGATTCTTTATTCTGGGGCATGATGACCAATAAGAAAGTTGGCCTCCATTCCCGGCCATTCGTGGGTTTATAATTACAGCAGAACTGCAAAGCGCTCCCAAACACTCTGGCCCGGCAGGCAGAGACCAGCTGTTTGCACACAGCCCTCGAAGATCCTAAAGCATGTTCTCATATTAGTGTCTCGCTTACGAGTGCTGCCCTACGCTGTTAACACAGGCACAGAAGTCAAAGTCATTTCCCTGCGTGTGTTTCTCTTCTCCGCTGCCTTTTTTTTTTTTTTAAGAAAACATGGAGTTTTAAATTTCACATTCTGTGATCTAACTTCCCATTTCCCACTCACAAACAAATGACATCTGGCCACTCTCAACAATAAACTTGGAAAGATGAGACATTTCCTGTTAGTTCTCCATGTAACCCTTGCCTAAACTTACAAATTCCTGAAAGAATTGCCTGAAAAAGAAATGGATCATTAAAAAGTGAGGAAAAGGGGGAGGTGGGGGATCCTCCCCCAAGAGCCCTTTGACTTTTAATGCTGATAAGTTTTTACCAGGATTTCAGCATTTTTTAAAAATCATGCTTTAGCACTGAAAGATCAAAACAGATTTGTAATTCTGCACAATCACCTCATGTAAATCGCAATTGGAAAAACCTTCCACTAGGCTGCTGGATCCAACGTCATAGCTAATTGCCCAGTTCCTTTTAATGGCAGTAGAAACTATTTTAAAGTGTTCCTCTATTTTTAAGCCTTATCTATCCTCTTTTTTCCTAAGAAATTGCGTATGGTCGCAACCTCAGCAGTTACACAACACGGTTATCTTTCAAATCTGCATTTCCCAACCTGAATTTTCTTCCTCCCCTTCATGCCAGCTTGACATTTCTTCTTGGAGGCCAGACCTTAATCTAACTTTCAACATGATGAAGGCTTGTTACTCTTCACTGATTTTGCAAAGCCGGCTCCCTTCTCCATGCGTGCTCTTTCATTCAATGCTGCCAACCTTCTCCAAGGCCCAGGTTTAAACTGAGGAGGCTCCATGGGGGGAGCTGTTTCTCCCCTGACTCAGCCCACAGAGTCAGCGACCCATCCTATCACCGCACATGTGTCCCTCCTGCCCATTCCTAGAACAGTCACCCTTCTTCATGTGCTTTTCCCCACAGGCTAGGACAAGCCCAGGGATTTCCCCATCCGTATGCTGGTCACTGCTTCATACTCCCATCAATTCAGACAGCAGCCAACGGCTCCTTTTTCTAAAACACCCCTTAATCCAGCATTTTCCTGCTCAAAATCCTCTGAGGCATCCTCAGTATTCCCACTTGGGGTGAGCTTCCTGGGCCTGTGATGCTCAAAAGGAGCCTGCCCTTGCTTAAATGTCCTGCTGCACTATCTTAAAATTCTTAATAATTTTTTTTTTTTTAATATGGAATGCTTTACAAATTTGCGTGTCATCCTTGCACAGGGGCCATGCTAATCTTCTCTGTATCGTTCCAATTTTAGTATATGTGCTGCCGAAGCGAGCACTCTTAATAATTTTTTAACTAAGGCCCCCGCATTTTCATTTTGCATTGAGATGTTAAGCAAACCAGAACCTAGATAGAGCCAAGGGAAGTCAAGGATGAAAGCCAGCCCAGGAGAAGTAAAGTGAGGAACCCCCACAGGAACAGAGGCTGAAAGCAACAGAGCCCGGGAGCAAGGGACCAGCAGTTGCCAGGCACCTTCCCAGACAGACTATAAATATTTATGTTTCGGAAGCATGTCTGATGTGTCAATGCCGCCCCTATAACGCCTTGCATGGTGCTATTCTGCTCTAAGCAACAGATAGGAAACTAGTACAGTGGTTATGAGTGTCAATTCTGCAACCAAATTCCCAGCTCCACCCCTTATGAACTATGTGATTTTGTACAAACTACTTAACTTCTATGCACCTTAATTTTTCCATCTGAAAAATGTAGAAAGTAATACCTTAGCTCATAGGGTTGTTTTAAGGATTAAATGCATTCATATATGGAAAGGGTTTAGAACCATGCCTGGCACATATGGAAGTGTATTAAATAACTAGGTCTAAGGGTGAGACTGATCAGGGTAATTCCCAGGTACTAGTTCTAAACATTGAGCCATTCCTCTACCTAAGCTGTGCAGTCACAAGATTTTGGCTTCTTTCATTTTTGCTCCAGTCTATATTGATCCCACCTGTCTCTGAATTTCTGCCATGCATAGTTTGGCAGTGGGCACTATCACACCTCTGTCACCTATACTTGTTTGAGGAGTGCTACCCTGTCTATTCAAGCAAGTGGCAAGGCCTCTGAAGATGGGGATCTGTCCTGTGTGCTTCTCGTATCCCCACATTGCCTAACGGTGCTGGGCCCACAGTCAGCCACAGCCTAACAAGTACCTTTCGGTAGATCCTCTGACATCAGCTCCAATTTGTCTTTAAAGAGGCAAACAGAAGTAACACATAGTTTTTCTATGGCTCGTTTATTCATTCATTTGTAATGAACATGGTTCTTGTTCCATGTATTCCATTATGAAAGAAAATAATTTTATTGTCCCACAGCTGATCTGAATTTCTATTGCAAGCCCCCTCTCACTGGGTAGAAGGACCTTAACTGTGGTCAGCTCAGGGTTCCCCCTTTGTTTTAGTTTGCTAATGCTGCTGGGAACTCAATATACTAAAAATGGGTTGGCTTTTATAAAGGGAATGTATTGTTACAAGTTTACAGTTCTAAGGTCATACAAATGTCCAAAGGTACCTTGACTCAAGAAAGTGCCAATGACATTCTAGGTTTCTCTGTCAGTGGGAAGGCACATGGCGATGTCTGCTAGCTTTCTGTCCCGGCTTCTCCTTTCAAACGGCTTCCCCAGGGGCATTTTCTTTCTGCTTCTCCAAACATCTCCCTCTGTGTCAGTTCTGAAGCTTTTTCTAAAATGGTTCCCTCTTAAAGGGTTCCAGTAAGTGAATTAAGACCCACCTAGAATGGGCAGAGACACATCTCCATGGAAACCACCGAATCAAAATATCCTACCCAAAACTGATTGGGCTGCATCACCATGGAAACAACTTAATCAAAAAGATCCCACCCAACAATATCGAACAGGCTTTTCTGGGCTACACAACAGTTTCAAACCAGCACACCCTTCCTTTCCCCAGGGTTGCATCTAAGGGCTGGGAGGGCTTCCATTGCCCTCAGGTAGGGGAGGGTGGGTGGAGACCTGGTTCTAGGTATCATCCAACCTCATGAAGGACCTTGATGAGGTGTCCTGGGCTTCTATGGCTGCTGGTTCACCCTGGTCACGGCTGTGTCTTCCCTCTTTTCCCAACCTCAAGTTTTGGCTCACCATGCCATGCTTGGCTCACCATGCCATGCAGGTGTCATGGACACGGGCTTAAGGTGGTTCTGCTGTGGGGTCTTCCACTTTGTACCACCCTCAGGCTTATGGGGAATGTCCCACAGCTCCCACAGGAGGCTATCCCCAGACCTCCTGTCCAGACGTCCCACACAGCCATGTCTGCCCTGGAGTTGTGGGGCCCCAGCCCCAAGCCTGGGGTCAGTGATCTCTCTCAGGTACCCCAAACAAGCATTCTTGGGCTTCTACCATCATCCCTCCATCTCAGCCATGACTTATAGACCATGATGAGGGAGAAGGGCAGAGGGCTCACCTGTACTCTCCCTGTTCCCCCACTTATTCTCCACTTCTCTCAATTCAGGAAATATAATTTATCAAGTATCTGTCCAAATCAATTGCTTCAGTCCTGAGCACCTCCTTTCCCAGCCACTTGCTCCCTGAGGTGACGAATGCCCCTCAGGGGCTGCCTGACTGGGCTGCAGCAAGGGCTGTGGGCAGAAGGAAATGCTACGAGAGTGGAGGCTGATATTTTTTAAATTTTATAGTGGCTCACACGCACCTGCTTCGCAGACATTAAGTAAGCACCCTTCCACACGGCGGGCCCCGTGCTGGGCACTGAGTGAGCAAACACAGAGGAAACGGTGGTGGCCCCTGTCCGCGGAGAAGACGGCGCACTGCAGAGCTTCCCGCCACGCGGAAGGGGTCACAGCCTGCCCCTGTGCCAAGGGGAGGGCCAGCTCCACAGCTAACTGCTGTCCCCAAGGCGGAGTGGCCGCTTAATGAAGGAGCAAGAGGAGACGTTGTCCTTTTTTATTAAGGATAACGAGTAAAAGCGACGCGGGGGCCACACACACGGACACTTGCTCACACATAGATACGTGACGGATAACATTCCAAGATCTCCTGGAGCAGGGACTTTCTTCTTCCTTAGAAATCTCCAGTGGAGTTCTCCGCACTTCAAGCTTTGGAAAAGAATGTGGGGACTTTTGCTTCCCTTGTGTCCTTTTTGGAAGTAAATGGATGAGGAAAGGGGGGTTCCTGGTGGCCTCACACAGGCAGGCGTTGTTGGGGCTCCCGAGGAGTCCAGCCCCGGGGACTGCCAGGAAGCCTCTGCCAGCCCGAGAGCAGCCTGCAGACGGGAGAGAGGGAGCCGCGGGCAGCAGCGGCTGTGCCCTGGGGCCGGGGGGTGCAGGAGGAGGCAGGCTGCCATCTGAGAAGGGGGGGAAAGAGCTTGCGAAACTCCCTGATGACCCAACACAGAAAAGCGGGATTTGGGTCCCTAATGCCACAGAATTGCATCCAGAAAATATTAATTTTTAATTCAGATTTATGATCCCAAAAGAAAAGCATGTTGATTCCTGGTTCTCTGGGGGGAAGGGCTGCGTTTTTGATGATGGGATTTTTTTAAAGACAATATAGCATTTATTAAGCTATTCATAGGAAAATAAATACATTTAAGTCTTATTTTGAAAAGACTGCATTTTTCTCAAGAAGTGTTTGCCAGCTCACATTAGAACCAAAGCCACATAAGAAGACAGTGGTATTCCTTTTTTAAAATAAAAATTTGTCAGCGGCATTCTTATACACTGCTCAATACTTGTTAAATGCCCATATTTTCCTGGGCATTGCTAGGCACTGGGGACAAAGTTGGGTCAGATATGGCCTGGGTCCTCAAGGACCTTAGAGATCAGAGTAAGAGAGAGATAAATATTCAGAATGGAAGCCAGGAAAAAAGAAAGAAGTGTGTGGGGAAGGAGGAAGAGGTGGCTAAATTGCTGAAATAACTTGCATAGTTTGACCTGGCTCAAAACTCCTGTGGCTCCCGACATGCTCTGAGTTAAAGCCAAAAGTCCTTAGATGAGTCTCCAAGACCCTACTCCATCTGCCCAGGCCCCATTCTCCGGCCTCACCTCTCCATCCTCTTGGCCTCCTTTACTCCACTCCAGCCACACTGACCTTCTCTCCAGGGGCTTTGAACTGGCTGTAACCAACCACCATCACACCCCCAGCCCCCCTGAAAGGGCTTCCTCCATTAGCTGTCCCCTCCCCGGAGGCCCTCCCTCCAACCCAACACACTCCATCATCCTTCCCTGCGTCACATTCACTGCCACCTAAATATTATATATGTTGCTCATTCATTTTGTTTATTGGCTACATTCCTGCAGTGGAATGTAAGCTCTGTGAGGGCTGGGAATCTCGCCTGTTTTGCTCTCAGCTTTCTCCCCAGTTCTCAGAATCAGGTCTGGAAGGAACATGGTAAGTGCTCAGTAAATATCTGTCGAACAAATGACTGGGTTGAGTGGAGAATGTTGAAATTGAAATGGGACAGACTGTAAGGGAACTTTTACGACTCTCAGACCAGTTTGGACCATGTTCTGAAGGCTATGGGGAGTCATTCGTTCACCCACGCACACACTCATTTATGACATTAGCTAACAATTATTGAGACCTTAGCAAGCATCAGGCCTTGGGAGAAGCTCTTTACTTGGATTATGATAGAATTTAAGAGGTCATGATTGCAAAATGCTCCATTATTTTGTGTTGCATTAAAAGAAAACTCCAATTTAACTGACACTATGTTTTCTTGCCATATAAGTGATTGATTGTAAGACAAGGCTCAATTTCAGAGACATTAAAATCTGGGGATAAAAGCCTCTAGGAATTAATGAAATACAGTAGCTCATTTAACCTGCACCACAAATATATCCTGGCAGGTCATATTATAATGTTCATTTTTCAGATCCAAAAATTGAGGCTTAGAGAGATTAGGCTACTTATCCCAGGTCATCCAGCTAATGGAGAAGCTGGGATTCAAGCATAGTCAGACTCCAAAGCCCTGCTGTCCTGCACGGGAATATTGGAGGTCTGGCCGTTGCCTAGAGCAGAAGACCTGTGCATATACATATACTCTTAGCACAATATACTGAGGGTTGGTGAGATGGTTAAGAAATGAAAGGTCCTGGAGTAAGCCATGTCAGGAGCCCTAAAAATGAGAAATTGGTGTTGGGCAAAAGGGATGTGGCCAGTAGACAACCAGAAAGAGGGGGCATTATAAATAAAGCAGGGGTTGAACTGCCTGGAGTTCAAAGTCACTGGAGAGTCAAGTGCAAGGTGAGGCCAGGTCTGAGGAAGACAGAAGGAGATTTGTCATGGCTCTTTGTTATTAAGCTGGAAGTCTATAAGACAGGTCTTAGGACTTTATCCCTATCCCATAGGCAAGAGGTTGTTACATTTTAGGATACTGTGGAACAGTGGTTCTCAATCTTTTTTTTTCTTTTTTTTTCAGGGGTGGTGCATCGTCTGGGAATCGAACCTGGGTCTCCCACATGAAAGACAAGCATTTACCGCCGGACAACCCGTGCCCCAGGTTCTCAATCTTTTTAATCTCAGGATCCCTTCACAGTCTCAGAAGTTAGTGAGGATTCAAAAGAGCTTATGTTATGTGTGTTATATCTATCTATATTTACCACATTTGAAATTAAAACTCAGTAATTTTAAAATATTGATTCATTTAAAAATAATGACACAAGGGGACTTCCGGGTCAAGATGGCGGCTTAACAACGAGTGCGTTTTAGTTCGTCCTCCAGAACAACTACTAAATAACCAGAAACAGTACAGAACAGCTCCTGGGGCCATGTCAGTGACCAGACACACAGTGTACCCCAGTCTGGACCAGCTGGACCGGCTGTGAGCACCCCCCAGAACCATGAGTTCCCAAAGCTGCGGCAGCCAGCGCCCCTCCCCCACAGGCCGCTTCCCAGAGGGGAAAGGAAAGGACTTCACCAGTAGCAGAGACTGGGCACAATCAAACGCCAATTGTGGAACTAATTAACAAATTCTGACTACTAAAATTAGGCCCCCAGCTTAGGTGAACCTGATCAAAGCGGAGGTTGCTCATTTTTGCCCCAGCGCCAAGGGGGCAGGACTGACAGAAAAAGGGGGAAAAAAAAAGAAGGAAACAGGTTTTTGTGGCTGTGTATCTACAAAGGCTTGACTGCCTCAGGATACAAGGGCAGGACTTTTCAGGCTGCAACTGCCCCAGGCATAGGCAGAAGTGAGCTCTTTTGGGGGCTTGTCTGGAGCCTGTATCTTCCCCAGGGCAGGGGTGAAGCCCAACTCAGGTGGAATCCCTCCCTCAAGGAATTCAGACACCAGGGCTTGGTAATTTGAAGCCATTAAAACCAGCCTACAACCTCTCCTCTGTCTCCACCACACCCCCAGCCAAAGTTAAAGGTACCACATCATCTTATGCTGGGAGGACCTGCAGTCAGACAAGCGCCACACACAGGGCAGGATAAGAAAAACAAATTCATCCAGCAAGAAAACCCTAGATAAAATAAGTGAAAGCAATCTCCGGAATAAACTAATTAAGGTAATTAAATGCCTAGACGCCAGCAAAAAATAACAAATCACACTAGGAAAATTGAAGATATGGCCCAGTCAAAGGAACAAATCAACAATTCAAATGACATACAGGAGCTGAAACAATTAATTCAGAATGTACGAACAGACATGGAAAACCTCATCAAAAACCAAATCAATGAATTGAGGGAGG